>JALPQI010006052.1:0-74828 GCA_025490895.1 Thaumatotibia leucotreta
TCGAAAACGGTTCATCGTATAAAAAATGTTTTTATGCAAAAGTTGTAGAGAATTTTGTATTCTACAATATTGTCATACACATAAAGAGTAAAAAACCCATAGGAAAAGAAATATGTACAAAAAAAGCGCAAAAAGGACGATTTTTGTGACCTTTTGACCTTGAAATTTAATAGTTGCGTACACCCTACCATATGTAGGTTTTGAGACAACTTTAAGGGTGTCAATATAGAACTATTTACAAAGTTACAGCTGGGTATCTCGAATTCCGAGATTCTTACCAAATTTCAGCTAAAATGACTGGCCTACAGGGCGTTGGTAGATTTACTACCACCACACTTCACTGCTCTATATTCTGTCGATTTTTTAGGGTTCCGTAGCCAAAATGGCAAAAACGGAACCCTTATAGATTCGTCATGTCCGTCTGTCCGTCTGTCACAGCCGATTTACTCGGAAACTATAAATGCTACAGTAACGAAATTTGGTAAGGATATGTGTTATATGAACCGCTACAGGATTATGATACTAATTTGTAAAAAAACCATTGGGTTGGGGGCCCTCCATACATGTAACTGAGGGATAGAATTTTTTTTTGTTGTATATAAGCGTGTGGGGTATTAATAGAAAGGTCTTTGAAAATGATATGAAGGTTTATAAATCTCATGTTTATTTAAGCAAATTGTTTTCGAGATATCAGCTCTCAAAGTCTGAAAAATGTGTCCCCCCCCCCTCTATTTTTTAAACTACGCGATATAAAATTCTAAAATATGATATAAATATATGTTATGCACATTAATAAACTCTATCAACGATTTTTGGTTTGATTAAATTATCTTCTATAGTTTTTGAGGTACGTTGATTTAACTGTATTTTTTTATAATAAATCGATAATGGTACGGAACCCTTCGCGCGCGAGTCCGACTCGCACTTGGCCGGTTTTTTTAATATGATATTGGAGCATTTCATAAAAACATGTACCTAATAAGCGACACTGTCTTATCAAAACTTTACAAAAATTAAATTAGTACCTAAGCTGAGTTACGGTATAATAATAGCATATCTAGGCTTTAGGGTGCGGCTCCACTGAAGCGGAGCGGAGCGGAGCTGTGGGAGCTCGGCCAATGAGACCGCATCACAGTGTTTCGAATTCGAATTTGAAGATTGTAATTGGTCAATTTTGCACAGCTCCGCTTCGCTCCGCGTCAGTGGAGCCGCAACCTAAAGATTGACAGTGCTTCCTAGTAGCTAGAACATTTTATTAGGGTAGCTACTACCATAGCGACACAAAGTACGCGTAAGTGAAAAAATGTAGATATTTTCATGGAATGCTCCTATTGCTAACTTTAAAAATGTACATAAACATAGTTGCCGATTTCTAAGAAGGAACCTTTGACAGTTATAGATTAATTCTAATTAAGGCAGTATGACTTACTGCTTTCGACTGTCCACAAGGACTAAAATTATAAAAAAAAAATCCTTATTAATATGAGGGTAGTCTTAATGTGATATGATAAGGCTCATTTCTAAACTGTCAAATGTTCATTCCTAGAAATCGGGAATTATAACTAGAGGTTGGAACTATGGGTGCAAAACTTTAACAAAACTTCTCAAGTGGACTTGACATAGCACATACATCCATCAAATATACATATCTACACACCCACACATTGTAAGTTGAAGACTCCGAGATAGGGAATAAAATTGGATACAGATTTTTCAATAATATTCATATTTTTCTTGGCTGCAGTGTTCCCATATGCCAATTTTAAAGTTTTGCACCCATAGTTCCGACTCCTAATTATAACCTATTACATTTATAATTATAATTCTCATCTCTTTGCAGCAAAATGGGTGCATTTATCTCCATGTTGGTAGTAAACACCCTCGGTGGTCTTATGCTAATGACGGGAGCAACCTGGGCTGCGCCTATTTTAGGTTTCACTAGACTTGGCATCGCCGCGAACAGCATGGCGGCGGCAGCGCACTCTTGGTACGGAGGTAATTTGGCCGCTAACTCCGTGATGGCTATTCTACTGTCAAGAACTATGGGATAAACAATTGACATAAAGTTTATGCACTAATTAGAACTCGAGCATTTAATCTTTCACTATTTTCTCTAATATTTTGACAAACGGGATTTAATCGTGCACTCTCGGTATTATATTTGGCAGTTTATTCTATTTGTACATTTTTATACAAATTACAAGGTGCCCATGAGGAAAGGAACAATTCTAACAGCATTCCTGAGACTAAACGAAGCAAAAAATGTGAAATGAGTTTTTGTCAAATCTACAAAAAAAAATTTTTTTTTCTCTTTTTTTGTTGTTTTGAATGCCTTAATACACAACAAAAGGATTTTATTAATTAAACTATCGCAAAAAATGCACTTTAAAGTTATGTTTTACATTTGCTAGGTAATTAAAGATTTTGTTCATTTGATGTCTGTCAATTAAGTGTGACAAGACTTAGACAACATGGTGACAAAATCGTTTATCATAGCGTAACGGTCTAAAACGGTTTTAAGAAAAACATCTAATTTTCTCTTAAAATAGACTGAATCCAGAATACTTCATGACATTTTTTACTAATGTGATCAGAAATCCGATGTTGAATTTTTCCCTTTCCTCGTGGGCACGTAGTACTGTAGTTTATTGGTTTACTTATTAAAATGAAATTATACACATTGTTTAGTTTCATTGTTCAACCAGTCTAGCACTGGTTTTATTCAACCCATATCTAAAACCAATGTAGAAATTATAGGTTTCCTCTTTATTCCGTTACTTGGTTAATAGGTATTTGAATGAAATTCCTTATCAAATCCGTAAATTCCAGGATTAAAAAAATACGCATTTATTGAAAAATACTTTATTTCTTACTCACATACCATTACAACCTATGAGAATTACGACAATCTCCCTCTATACCAAGTATAGATAACAAACACAAATTTTTCGTCATTTTACTACCAAAACGTAAAATCACAAATTATAAAAGTCAATATATCCTTTGGCATTTTTATTTTAAATTTATATACAAAAATGTGTGTTTGTACTCACCAATATGCTTACAATTTTACTAAGAAAAAGCAATAATTTTATTAATGACGGTTTAATGTCTAACGGTGCAAAATTGGCCAATGAGACCGCATCACAGTGTTTCGAATTTTGAATTTGAAGAGTAATTGGTCAATTTTGCACATCTCCGCTCCTCTCCGAGTCAATGGAGCCGCACCCTAAAAACGGGTTGCACCAATCACACTTGACAGGCAGGTGATCAACGTTAGCTAGCTGTTTGCTATGAAACTTCCTATACAAAAAGTCAATAAATTTTAAATCTAACGCTGAGAGATGATTTGGTACAACCCACCCTAAGTGTGCGAACTGAGTATACCAATAATTTTTATTATTGTTCAAGATATTAACAGAAAGTCACTTTAAAAATTAATTATTTAATAAATTAGTGAAATGCGTTGTCACATTTGTTTTACCAGAATACAACTCATGAAAAAAAACTCCACCCACCCTAAGATGTTACAAAAGATTGAATTAAAGGCTAAATGTAAAATCTAAGATATAAAAGTAATAAGTACAAAGCAATAGGAATACTTTTAATTTTCAACCCGTAACAGAAGATCAAACTTAATTTTAAAAAAAAATGTCGCGTCCATTGTATTAGTAGTCACATAAAATCACAAACTATATATGGTATACTTTATCCATCAACCTTTAGCAGTAGAAAATTACGGTTAATTTAAATAGGTAATAAAATGTAGACGCGTGTTGCTCATCTTTCATAAACAATTTTAATCTGACACATATTTTTCACTGTCAAACCTTATGTTTTTTTTTTTATATAATCGACCCGTTTCTTATCTCACAACACAACCATGTTATCATTTCTATTTCCTCTTTGTCTCTCTTTGTAACAGGGTGAATCTACTTTTTTCTGTTTGATTATTACCATGGTTACGGTAGCCTGAGTCATGTTGGTTTTATGAATAATTATGCTACTTAAACTATGTAAACATGCATTTTTCTGGTGTTAATAAACCCTTTCCTTAATGGGTCATCTACAAACATGGACTATATGCATGTTTTCATACATTAAGTAGCATAATTTTGCATAAAACCAGCGTGGCGCAGGCGACCGTAACCATGGCAATAACAGACAGGAAAAAGTTGATTCACCTAACAACATAAGATTTAAGAATGAAGAAATTAAAAAGCGTCTGCCTTGAGACTTAATAGTGTTATAATCAATGAGGGAACATATTCCATTGTACACTACAGCACACAGTTTTGTTAACAATAAAAAACCTGAAGCGTTTATGAATATGTATATATAAATATTAATCGCATCACAAGTATTGTTCATTTATTTTAGCTAGATTAGTTTTACCTACCTACTCTTTACAAAAAATCCGAATGTCAAACAAAATAGTAGAGATGTACAAATTTAATGCATGTCAAAAAATTAAGATCACAACAATTCTATTTACAAATATACATACAAACACCAACACAATTCTACTAAAGGTCTACCTACTTACAAAAACGTAATGTTCAGGAATCTGTCTGTCACTCCAATGATGCATTCTTTGGATTGACAGAGACAGATGTAACATTTACTGACCATTCCTGATCCGTATTACAATGACAATAAATTTCAAGAAAAATCGGTTAATTGTGTTGGCAATGGTATATAGAAACAATACCCCTTATTAACACGCCGATTTTTTGTCCTTTTCGACCCTATCAATATGTCTATGAGACTGAAGGGGACGAACAATATTTATCGGCTTGCTAAATTAGGTAACGTGTATGAATACCAGGGTCGCGTTTTATAAAGTTACAATTTACAATTTTGCTGTTTGCCTCTCTTTCTAGCCGTGCGTTAGAGAGGCAAACAGCGAAATTGTAAAATGTAACTTTTTAGCACAGATGGTGCCTTTTCTAGGCTCTAGCGCGAGAAGTGTGTCATTTTACGTCAGGTCCAAAAGCCATCTGCACTGCAAAAACAAAATTCGTAACTCGTGTCGATTTAAAACACTCCCTATCGGTCGTGTTATAAAACATCGCCACTCGTTTCGGATTTCATGTTTTTCGCACTTGTGTCGTAATGTACTATTAAAAAACGCGACCTAGTGTATATCGGTAGCTGTCATATTGATCGGCAGTAACCATTTAGTCAGTGTCACAATCATGTAACATGTAATTTTATTCAATACTCAGTTACCTCGTCTATTGTGAAAATTACAGAATTTATAAACCGTGCGCAATTCACATACCGATAATTGATAATAGTTTCCTATGTGGCGGTTTTACTAATCGATAAATAATTGTAATTTTTATGCCACAAGCATTCGACATTTTTGATGGTAAGTGGTTACTGCAGTCTTTAGATAAATAAATGCAACTGCATAGGTGTTATAAGAGAAGCGAACGCATTGCGTTTTATTAAATACACCAGATAAGTTTGTTAAAGAATAACCACAAATTCTGGTCATAATATGAGGTTATATTTGTTTGAAATATTGGTATGTACTTGATAATTTAGGCACAATTATTATACGGGCTATAAAATCGAATTATTTATAATTTTAAACGGCAATTGAACAATAATTATGCGTTACTGAGTATGCGTTATAAAAAACTTTTGACTCTATTTTTGTTTACAAACCAGAATTATTGCGACTATCGAACGCCAAAGAGACTTTAGTCACTAATATTGGACTCATTAATTTAATATCACAATCGCCTCTATATAGTGAGAATACAATACAGTTGTCACCTCAGATTCAGTCCAAATAATTATTATATCAAACTACAAGAACCGCCAGTGTATTCCATGATTTGGGCGATAAAGTACCAGTAATAACGGTATCGCCTCCAGTGCTTAAATACCGGTTAGATGCAAAACCGTTTCATTTGTCACACAGTTATATTTTAACCGGTTTTTAAAGGAACGTTAGCATAAAGTTCCTGTCATATTTAGAACATTAAAAATCTGTTCATTCTAGCGAAAGTCAAGTTGACAACTTGTATCTCGACAGTTGTTTGTAGTCTAAAGTTCTTAAACGTTTGCGCTCTCTATATCAGTTCTGAGTAACTCCGAACTCCGAAATGAATTGCTACTGTCGGTCGCCTCAGATTCACAGTCCGAATGGTTATTATATCAAACTACAGATAAGTTAAACAATCCAGTAACATCACTACAAGAACCTCGAGTGTATTGTAGTGGAGTTTGGCGCAAATGTAACGAAGTCGCCTCAGAATCACAGTCCAAAATCCAAATGGTTATTATATCAAACTACAGATGAGTTACACAGTCCAGTAACATCATTATAAGAACCTCAAGTGTATCCTAGTGTAGTTGGGCGAGAATGTATCGATGTCGCCTCAGAATCACAGTCCAAAATCCAAATGGTTACTATATCAAACTACAGATAAGTTACACAGTCCAGTAACATCACTACAAAAACCTCAAGTGTATCCTAGTAGATTTAGGCGAGAATCTAACGATGTCGCTTTAGATTCACAGTCCAAATGGTTATTATATCTAACTATAGATGAGTTAGTCCACTGGCAACATTACAAGAACCTTGAGTATATTCTAGTGGAGTTGGGCGAGTGTGTATCGGTGTCGCCTCTTCACAGTCCGAACGGTTATTATATCAAACTACAGATAGGTTACACAATCCAGTAACATCACTACAAGAACCTCGAGTGTATTGTAGTGGAGTTTGGCGCGAGTGTAACGAAGTCGCCTCAGAATCACAGTCCAAAATCCAAATGGTTATTAAGTATATCAAACTACAGACAAGTTACACAATACACAGTCCAGTAACATGACTACAAGAACCTCGAATGCATCCTAGTGGAGTTAGGCGAGAAGGTGTCCGTGTCGGCGTCGCCGTAGACCGGCGCGGCGTAGGGGCTGCGCGACCAGGAGCGGCGCGGGAACGGCGACGGCGTGTCCGGCGGGATCACCGACTCCGGCGCCGCGGGGAGGCGCAGGCGGGCCTTCTCGTTCCAGCGGTATTGGACTGTGGACAAATAAATAAATATCTGGACATGTTACACAAATCAACCTAGTCCCATGGTACGCTCAATTAAGGCTTGTGTTGTGGGTTACGGTACGATATATATAATAGATACGAGAATACTGAAGTTTTTTGGTCACATCTCCAGAAATGAGGACTCGATGGAAAGACTGGTGGTTCAGGGCCGGGTGGAAGGCAAAAGATCACGCGGACGCTCACCAACTCGCTGGACTGACCTGATTAAACAAGTTACCGATTCAACCATGATCCAATGCACTCGCAACACTTCGGACCGGAAAAAATGGAAGCAAATAGCCAGTAGAGCAGTTCTCGAGAAAGTTTACGACACAACAAACAGCTCTCCAAGTACCCTGTCTGCGCAACCACGACCACTCTGACAAGAGTGTCCGACTAAGAAGAGATATATAATAGATAGATACATATAGATACTTAAATACATAGACAGCCATGACCAAGAAACAAATATTTGTAATAAATAAATACACAAATAATGCCCTCGCCGGGATTCGAACCCGGAACCTCCAGCTTCGTAGGCAGGGTCGCTACCAACTACGCTACGGAGGCTGTCTGGCGTTTGGTGCAGTCGCAAACAATGATATCTGGGGCCTATTGCTTAAAAAATTACAACTAATATTACAAGTTGAAGTCTCTTTTTATTACGAGAGATAGAAAAGAGACTTCTGCATGTAATATTAGTTGTAATTTGTTATGCTATAAGCAGGGCCCGTAATTTTCATGCCGATGACATCAATTTGACGTTACGCTCCAATTAGGGTGATCCGAAATAGTTTTATTGTTAAATATTAATCATTAGTCAATCATTTTAAACATGTACAAATAACTTCAAAAGTAGTCTATTTACACGTGAAATAAATAATACCTACTTGATACGTGCTTTACGTTAAAGAGGAATTCCGTTTTCTACGTAAATATTGAAATGTGCTAACAATATCATTAAATAAAATGTATGTATAAACACAAATCAAATAATTTTACTTATGATTCACGTATCAAGTAGATATTATTTCTGGTTAGATTATTATGATATCCGGTGCGGATATCATAATTTCCAGTCTCGGTTCAAAATTATGTAAAAACATTTAGAAGGAATTTTAGGAGTACCTATGGAGAAATGTATACGTATTAATGAACTCGTATTTTACTAGTAGTAAAAAAGTTCATTTGTATGTCCCATAGGGAACCTTGTTGAAAAAGACCATCTTAATACGTTTTTCACAGTTGGGATCACTACCCTTGATCATTCTGTATCTGTTTTTTATACGTAGAAACGACCAAACTCAGATTTGGCCAGAGACAAATTGGCAAGCGAGTCATACAAGCAAAGCCAACAACTTATTTATGTATTTTTGTAGCTAGTTTGATCGCTGTCTGACAGATTTTATGAAACATGGAAATTCTTCTGAACGATTTTCAATCGTCTCGGATATTGGTATGCTTGAAATGAAATGGATTTATTAGCACAAAACATAACTTAAAATTATATTACATTAAAAACAGAGATATCGAAGTTGTGCCAAACGGTCCTCACTCAGCTTGTTGTCACGTAGTGCACCGCAGGGCACACTACGCAACGCTGATTTTCAGTGAGGCCCGTGAGGTGCTTCAAGGTGACTCCAGTATAAGATTTACTTACTGTACATATAGGCGAAAGCCACCGCGGCCAGTGTGAACAATGTGGGCAGATACGGGCGCACGAGCGTGAATAACGCGCCCAGTAGCGTGCCGCACGCCACGTCACACGACCGCTCCACCTGGTGCAAGAAATAGTACATTGTGCATCAAGGGAGGTAAGTACGGAATTACTAACGAGAGTGTTAAGCCCGACGCCGTTAGGCGGAGGGCTTTTATGACTCGAGTTAGTATTCCGCTTTACCTACCGTGATGCATTAGTACATTGTGCATCAAGGGAGGTAAGTACGGAATGACTAACGAGTGTCAGAAGGCCGACGCCGTTAGGCGGAGGGCTTTTATGACTCGAGTTAGTATTCCGCTTACCTACCGTGATGCATACAATGTTTTTCATCACACTTGCCGACAAAAAAATAAGTTTTAAGACATAATATTATTAAATGACGTTCTGACATTTCTATTACTCCCTAGGGAATATCACTTTTCTATTACTTACTCCCGCTACGCGCGCAAGCAATGGCGCGCTTAGACAGCAAGTGTGATGAAAAGGTAGTTATGAACAGGGCTAGCTTACCGGTAACATTTTCAAACCGGTTTGTCGCAAAACTTTTTCACATCATCAGCCTATCTCAGTCCACTGCTGGACGTAAGCCTCTCCTACTAACTATGCGTATAGGCGCATTAGGAGGTAAATACGCATAATCACCATGCTTGACAAGCGACGAAGTCCACTATATGACGCTGCTGCCCATCAATCAGATCAAAGAATGGTCAATGACACTTCAATGTGTCAAATGTATTCTTGCTGCCGTCACCACACGGCAAAAAACGTTTTTATTTCTGTTTAATTCGTTATACCGTTATATTTGAATCGGTTTAATAAAGGAACATTATCATAAAGTTCCTATCAAATTAACCGGTTTAGAAAATTAAAAACAGATTACAAAGAAATGAGTATGAGTACTTTGTAACCTTATTACACATACAAATGTAATTGACAGTAGTAATCTGATTACTTTTTGCACAGCTTTCAGTACCCTTAACGTACCCTTTTTATCCCCTATGTATGGGCCTGGACCTTTATCTATAAATGCGCAGCAGGGTTCGCCCGACTATGACCCGCCTTCCACTGCGAGCGGAACGGACTCATTAATGGCTCCGTTTCACGTTCATCGCTGGCCAAATGCTAGTATGCAGTTGACGGCTGTAAGTCTCACCAGCGGTGTAAGTTAAACGGATCAATTAATGAGTCCGTTCCGCTTGCAATAGAAGGCGGGCATATGAGAGGACTATAGATTAGTTTGTCTATGGGAAAGTATATGAAAAGAAACAACTGAATGTGTAGCCATGCTAATCGCTAACGCCCAATCGCGAATCGTGAACGAAAGGAAAAGACCTAACAGTCTTAGTCCCACTAATAAGAAAGAGTGACAGGGAGTGAAATCTACGATACGCTAATGAGTGTTAGCGATTGGCGACTTGGCTACACATTATGATATTTCGACATTATAACAGAGGCTTTTGCCCAGCAGTGCGACATCAAATAAGATATAAAAAAAGAGAGACTTGCCTCGACGCGAAGCTCCTGGCCCGTAAGTCGTGACACCGCTGTCACCCATCCCAGGCCACATGCTGTAGCCTCCGATGTCACTACTACGTTTATCTGCAAAATTAAACATAATACGAAATAAATGACACCGCATCCGCAGACCACGGTGTAAAGTGTTCGAAACGTCAGAATGAAGTTAAAATTAGTTAATATACGCGAGTTTATCCGTTTTCATAGTTTTATTTCATGTGTAATCCTCGCGGTAACCGAAGAAAATACTATAAACATAATATATTAGGTATTTTATTTTTTATTTTACACATTATAGCACCAAAGTTATTATATGAGTAATTTGTGGAAAAAGTGTATTTTTTCGCTGATACATCCGTATTTATAGACGAGCAAACCAGTTTGTCAGTTAATAGACACCAAAACAAGTATATCCATCACTATTTTTGGGGAGGCAATAATTGCTTAAGAAAAACTATGATTTTCTGTGACTATGCATGAAAGATACTAATCTTGACTATACTTTATACTTCGGTCCTAATTAAAAAGATTAAGTGATACTTTGGTACCAGTTTAACAGGTAAATTCACTAAAGCTGGCACGAATGGAATGAATGAAAAGAATGACATCTATCATTGTGTGTATGCGGTCGTCCTATACCAACCTGTATCTACTGTCATTAAGACATCCACACATAGATACTTTCTGTCACTTACTCGATCCATTCGTGCCAGCTTTCGTGAATTTACCTGTATCTGTCGATTGGAGTCCTAAATATTAGATAATACACAAGCGCTAGAAACAAATATAACATTGAAGTAACACGCCATACAAAAATGCCTTTCTTCTCATAGGGAAGTGATTATGAGAAATTGTCAAAGTTGTGATTGGCTATCTTTTATTTTATTTTGTCAAAGACATTGCACAGACGTACGCTTGGCATTTAAGAAAAACGCTTTGCCCTGCTCAAAATTTTGCCCAAAATTGCACAATCGTTTTTCGAGCTCGCATTAGACGTCAATGTTTATACAATGTGCCCATGAGGAAAGGGAAAAAATTCAACAGCGGATTTCTGACCAAATTTTAAGTTAAAAATGTCATATGAAGTTTTCTGGATTCAGCCTATTTTAAGAGAAAATTAGATTATTTCTTAAAACCGTTTCAGACTGTTACGCTATGATAAACGCATTTTAGGAACCGATTTTGCCACCATGTTGTCCAAAGTCTTATCACACTTGATTGACAGACATCAAAAATGAACAAAAAAATCTTTAATTACCTAACAAATGTAAAAAAAACTTTAAAGTACATTTTTTTGGATAGTTTCATTAATAAAATCCTTTTTTTGTGTATTAAGGCATTTCAAAAAAAAAACTAAAAAAAATTTTTTTTTCAGATTTGACCAAAACTCATTTAACATTTTTTTGCTTCTTTTAGTCTCAGGAACATGCTGTTAGAATTTTTCCCTTTCCTCATGGGCACCCTGTATATCGTCGCCTGTCAAGCATAACTCGCTATAAAAACTGTCACTACTCTTAGCAACGTCGTATGTTAATATTGAATCATAACTGAGATACGTGCTTTATTTCAAGTAGGTATTTGTTACTTATATACCACCTTATTCATAAACGTCTCCTAACTTGACAAGTCGCTAAGTAAGTATGTATTGTTTGTCCCTTCCGGTCTTATAGACATATTGATAAGATCACAAGAGACAAACAATACTTAGCGGCTTGCTAATTTAGGAGACATTTATGAAAGGGAGTTAGTGAGTACTCGCTGTCAACCGCGGATATGGTCGCAGGATAGGCGTGAATTACAAGTTAACTTGTCAGGAGGACAATCGATACGTCACTCCATCGGATCACGGAAACACAAAGAACAAATCTTACCTCGTCATTCGAGCTAGTCTGTTCAATCTTCAGCCCCGGCGATGGCATTAATCTGACAGATTTCAGAGCCCTCGAATCCCCATACACCGTGAAAGTAGCCGGAGGGTTGAGTAACGACACTTTGGTACTGGATAGTTTGACGGGAGGCACTAGGAATACTTTGGTGCATGTTCTGTGGAGGTCCCATTCGGCGCAGACCTCGATTTCGGCTGATTGAGTTATGGGACCGGCGGGTATTACTGAGCAGCCGATTTGACCTGGGAAATTAGAAGGACTAAGTAAAACACAAGGCTGTAGTATTAATTTTGACCAACATTTTTATGTATTTGTTGCATTACACACGAGAAAATGACTATACATTACACTACATGAAACACTTTACCATTATTTCGAGCCAAGCAGCTTTTTAGTATAATGTCTCTCTTATACGGATAAGTCCATGAACTGTAATGAAAGTGATCGACTTTACTTTTGAACCAAATTTAAATGTTAAAGTATATACAGGGTGGAAAGATAAGTCGGGCCCTGGAGGGAAACAACCTTTAATCCTTAAGTTGGCTCATATTACGAAGGAAGATTCCTGCATTCAAGGATATTATTATTTTTTCGAAATAAATGTATGGAAAAAAAATCTTTGTGTTCTAAATGTTAAATTTTAGGGAAAATTGTTCCACAGACGAGTGTAAGACATAATGATTGTCGGCGGAATTTAAACATTATCGTTCGCTCAATCGAAAAGTGTAAAAGACGAAAAAAATTTTTTTTTATATTTAGCAGGTTTAATTCCCGGGCGAGACAAGTGAAATTAATAAAAACTAAGGTAGTTTCCCTTCAGAACCCGACTTATCTTTCCACCCTGTATGTGTATAGATAACTACTATTTTAATACATAGACAGAATCTCTGCTAAATTAGCACAATTAATAAATAAACACTCGAGTAATTGGTCACTTGCATTACACTATAACGTGGAATTGCCAAAAAGGATTCACATTCACTGCACTCGCTTACAAAATGGTCATGTGCATCTTTATTTCTTTCAGTTATCTAGTTTTTTCTAATGCATCTTTTCTTACATCACATCACTCTAAAGATAACTCATTGCGAGTTCCGCGATACAAGTATCGCCTGACATTGATAGTAGCGAAAATGGACCTCACACAGAGAACTCCCCTCGGGAGTTCCCGGCGCTAATGTGTTAAGAAATGTACTACTAATGAATACTGTATTCAGAACAAAGTCTCATTCATGGAAGAGTGCGAGAATGACAAGTCACGACAAGTCTTGAAGGCTAATTATCGCGGGAATGCAAGCCTTGTTACTGTATGCTGTTACCTTTATGATGTGCATAGATTACAGTCAAAGCACTTCAAAAACGTCATAATAATTGTACATGTAGTGGCACCACACATCACGCACTTTGCCGTATGGGTATACGCACGAGGGATGTGATTTAGGCAGACGAATTTTTTTGGCGTTACTACAAACAAATTTGACTCTTGCTCGTATAACTAAATTTATTTTTCACACCACCTATTCGAATACGGGTCGTTTCATCCCTGCTAGGAGGGATGAACGTGGCACTTTTCTGTTCAAGGACTATTGCCAGCCTAAAAAATTACAATGAAATATGAAAATAAACAGTACGTTCATAATTGATAAACATTTCTTCAGTATCGATTATTTGCATATATATTAAATATGTGATATATCTTTTATTTTTATCATAGGTGGTGTGAAAAGCAGTATGTGTCACACGGTATCAAAATTATTTCGTCTTGGGCGTTAACGCTTGAATCCTTAATTACGCTCAGGATTCCACTTTAGAATCCCTCCCTACGGTCGGGATTCAATTGTGGAATCCGTCGCTCCATTCAGAATTCAATATACGCCCACGCCGGAAATATACCATTTTGATCCCTTCTGACACAATCTACTATTAAATTTATAAAAAAGAATAACAAAAGAATACCATTAAGTAAGTCGACAACAGCCTTCCCCTCATGCGGTTTAGTAGCCCGACACGTGAATGGCAGTTCCAACGGGACGCCTTCCAGCGCGTATTTCTGTTCTTCCGAGCATAACACGGGGCCGGAGGTCAGGCCTGCCGCTTCGATGGATAGAGGGACCATGGTCGGCGGCCATTCGCCTTGGAGGAATTCCAGCTGAGGACAATTTAAGATATTCATCATCAGCCTATGATAGTCCACTGCTGAACGTAGGCCTCTCGTATTAACTATGCGTATAGACGCATTAGGAGGTAAATGCCCATAATCGCCACGCTGGGCAAGCGGATTGGCGTTCGCAGTAATGTGTCCACTGTGATGACGCTGCTGCCCGTCATCAATCTTTTATCAAATAATGGTCAGTGACACTTCTATCCCTTAGTCCACTCTTACGACACCCGCAGGTGGAGTTGGGGTAGTGACAAATGTATTTTTACTGCCGTCACCACACGGCCATTTACATACATTCAAAAATAACATTTACTTTTTATGTTAAAATACAATCAAAAATAGTAATTTTTTTCGGCTAAAATGACAAAACTCATAATATTTTTTGTTTGCTTTTACATAAAAAATGCGTGGTTAAAATCTTTCGGGTTATAAGAGCCCACGGTGTATATTTGCTAAAACTTATTTTTTTAGTACAGATGGAGCCCTTTTTAGGCACTAGTGCGAGAAGTGCCTCATTTTACGTCTGGTCCAAAACTCTGGAGGGGCATCTGTACTAAAAAAACGTCGTACGAGACACGTGCAAAAAGGAAATACGTAACTCGTGTCGATTTAAAAGATCGCAACTCGTTTCGAATTTCTTCTTTTTCGCACTTGCGTAATGTACTATTCTACTCGAGGTTTTCAATAAAATTATCTGCAAGATTGCCACCGCTCAATCGTGCACTAAACGCAACTGTCTTAGTCACACAATAAGAAAAGAGTCACTGAGAGAGAAAACTATGATACACTACTCAGCGTTACCGATTGGCAACTTGGCTAAGCACTGGTGACGTCAGGAGGCAGCCATGTGACTGTCGGGGGTACCTTATCTAGCGGTAGTCTGCTGGTAATCCGGCGACCACTCCTTCGACACATACGTTCCAAGCTCCCGTCACTGTGGAACGAAGTTGTTGCAAACTATATCGATGTACCTTGTCCAACGGTAGTTGCACTAGAGTCTTGCTGGCTTGCGGGCGGTCGCGCCGCAATGTATGGCGCGCCTGGGCGGCGCGACTTAGCACCGCCAGCGTGGCGCCGCTACCGGAGTACAGGTCCACTCCTGGTGGCGCCGACCAGCCTACGCCTTCGAGACATACGGCCCAAGCCCCCGTCACTGGGGAACGAATTTATTTTGTAACTTTTTTTTTATTTGGTGCTACGATTGCAGTAAGGTGCAGTCGGGTACTTCCGAACGTCAGAAATGCTCGGATAATTTCGGAATCCTAATATGATGGAAATAATATACCGTAGATTGCGGTTACTTTGATAAAAGCTTGTGTGGATGTCAAAATGACTGTCAATACCAGGGCCGCCTATACACAATGATAGGTGTCAGTCATTTCATTCGTGCCAGCTTTGGTGAATCGCCCTAAAGGTCTCTGCCCACTAGACCGTACCATACCATGAACGCATCAGACAAAAAACTATTCTTTGTATTGAAAAGTATGAGACTATGCCCACTAGGACGTTCCGGCGCCGGCAAACACGGTCTTATACTTTTCAATACAAAGAATAGTTTTTTGTCTGATACGTTCATGCTACGGTCATGTTATGGTACGGTCTAGTGGGCAGAGACCTTAAAGCATACAAATCTTATTTAGAGCACTGAGCTCGTGCTAACGCGTCGCGCGTACTGTTTAACCGTTTAATTATACAGGGTGGAAACTGTGGAAAGATAAGTCGGGTTCTGAAGGGAAAGTACCTTAAAACCTTAAGTTATCTCGTTTCACTAAGAGGAAACATTCTTTTATTTTAAATACGAAACCGAACTGTATTCAAAGTTTTTATTAATTTCACTTGTCTCGCCCGGGAATCGAACCTACTAAATATGAAAAAAGTTTTTTTCGTGATTCTTTTACACTTTTCGATTGAGCTAACGATAATGTTTAAATTCCGCCGACAATGATTATGTCTTACACTCGTCCGTGGAACAATTTTCCCTAAAATTGAACATTTAGAACACAAAGATTTTTTTTCCATACATTTCTTTCGAAAAAATAATAATATCTTTGAATGCAGTAATCTTCCTTTTTGAAAATAATAGAATGTTTCCTTTGAGTAAAATGAGCCAAGGTAGTTTCCCTCCAGGGCCCGACTTATCTTTCCACCCTGTATTCATAGGTACTATGTCTCACGAAACTTTAAATTCAATTAGCCTTATTTAACTTACCGAAAATTCTGTCAGTATGGGAGTCAGAGCCGGTGACCCACACTTCGTCTTTGACTGTGACCCCACCAGCGGTGCCTTGGAAGGTCATGAACGACCCTGTGGCGTCCAGGCCTGAGATCAGTAACTCTGGTCCTTGAGCGCTGTAAGATGTGGACAAGTTAGTATAACAAAGTTGTGGTACATGTACAGTCAATAGGGTGTCCCCTATTTTACGAGTTTTAGAAATTAATAACGCATACCCCCTAAATCGGTTTATCTCGGTATACCTCAAAACACACTGAAAAAAAAATCAGTTTATTTCTGTAACTGCAACCCGTGCCGACTTTCATGCCATTTTCCTATACAATGTATGAAAATGAACAAAATTTTTTTTCGTTTTTTATTTATTTTTTTCTACGGCATTAAAATATACTACTGTCTTATAAACATTTTATCATAAAATTAACTTGATGAAAACAGAAAAACAATACATTATTATCAACTTACTGTCTGACTAATTTTTTTCATAGTAATTTGTATGGAAATTTCAGACGAAAGTCGGCACGGGTTCCTGTTACAAGAATGAGCTGATTTTTTTCAGAGTGTTTTGGGGTTAAAAAGCCGATTTAGGGGGTATGCGTTATTGATTTCTAAAATTCGTAAAATAGGGGACACCCTAACAGTCAACAACAATTAACTATACAACAAAAGTTTTAGACGAGTGGGTCAAAATTCTTTTCGTTGTCTTATTTTGTGTCCCTAAAAAACGTGACACAGTTGTGATTTGATTGTGACACAGTTGTATGAGATGATGTTTTGTTTCCAATTGTTGATGTATCGATTAAAATCTAGCGTGAAGAATAAATACAAGTGCACCGGATTTTTTTTATATACTGAGTCGAAACAGCAACTAAAAGCATGACAGAGTGGTATGAAACAAGACAACGAAAAGAATTTTGACCCGAGTATGTCGGTCATCGAGTATGTGGTTCATCATCAGCTTTTTACAGTCCAGGACATAGGCCTCTCCTGTTACTTATACGTGTGTACGCATTCGGAAGTAATGCCCATAATAATAAATGTAAGCAGATTGGCGATCGCATTAATGGGTAGATATATTAACATGTATGACAAATAATAAATAATATAAATAAATATCTTGGGACATTTTACACTAATCGACCTAGTCCCACGGTAAGCTCAATTAAGGCTTGTTATGTGGGTACCAGGCGACAAAATATATATATATTTAATAGATAGTTACATATAGATACTTAAATACATAGACAGCCATGACCAAGGAACAAATATTTGTGATAAATAAATACACAAATAATGCCCTCGCCGCCCGCCGGGATTCGAACTCGGAACCTCCAGCTTCGTAGGCAGGGTCACTACCAACTAGGTTACGGAGGCTGACTGATATGATGACGCTGCTGAGCAATCTTCAATAAATTAACGGTCATTGACACTTAAATGCGTTATTAAAGCGGACTTACTCTGTATTCATCCCGCTCGTACTCGCATATTGGCACGAGCGAGCCGAATAGAAAGTAAGTTCGCGTTAATAACGCGGCGGCCGCTCATGGTACGACTACCGGTTACTGTAAAACGTTTTAACAGGTCTTACCTGTCAGACAGTTTCCGCACATGAGTAGTAAGCGGCCCGGCGCTAACATTCGCATCCGGGGCTAACAATTCCCGGCCCAAAGCACTGCGTAGGACCACTCGCAACGCTCCGTCTTCATTGGCACCACTCGGCTCCGCTGTGCAGTATGCTGGCGTTGAAACCTCCACGTGTACAGTCTAGAAGAAACAACATGCACATTTGTATACCAATCGTCAGCAGAATCTAAAAACAATAAACAAATATGGCTGACTTTCCATAGTATTTCACGTCTTTGACATATATCGTGAAATATGTTTGCAGTAATATTTTTACGTTAAGGCCATATTCTTTGACCTCCCAACGCTAGTTTTAAGCGTCATCCAACCTCCGCTAATACCCGTGACAGTCGCCGTCAATGATGATGTGATACTGTAATACTCATAGTGAAAATATTTACAGTACTACAACTATGTGACTAGTGTGAATCGAAACGACATAGTGTAACATAATAATAATATAAGTGATTAATTTATAATCTGGCAAGCTCTAGCAAGCCATGTGTAAAGTAGACGGTAAATTTAGAAAATACACGGATGCGAGACTATCCCATTAATATTTAATACGGAACTCGTTAGAGATCCACAGTCCTATAATGCGTATCAGGCGTACAATTTCATAAAAAATGATGCAAACATGCTGATTTTCAAAATTTTTGAAATAAGGACTGTCCACAAAAAAAGTATATAATTATACACGATCATTTGAATGTTGGTCCTATGTTTAGTATGTTTTGATCACAGCACGTACATGTTTTTGTCACGTATCTCCAAAAAGGGTAAATAATAACAATATTCTCGTAAATTCGACATTCGACGTATTTTAAAACATTAGTAAAAGAACGACATTATGTACTCAACTTACTTATTTCAAATGACACTTTTGTTTAATTAAAGAGGTTGATAAATTAAGTGGCAATTTTAGTAAAAATATTTTTTGAAAACATTCTATAGGTGATTTATTAACGTCATCCTCATTATTAGTACGATCTCTGTACATGGTCAAGTTTATCTGTGTTATACAGGGTTACCTTTTTACCGTTACAATAAATATGTTCCATATCATTGGTATACGAGCCCCAATGCAAATGAGTTCGTCTAGTCACGATTGTCCATACGAAAAATATTTCAAAAACTAGTATTTAGACCCAGCTTGATTTTGAAGGTTATAGGGCAATAATACACTCAAAGTCATTAAAACAAGTTTAATCTTACGTTGTAAAAAGTGTACTATTATTATTTATTTTTAGATAGTTAATGTATTAAAATAACATTTCGCAAGCAAAAAAATACGTCTAGCTTATATTTATGGCAAAATAGGTCGTCTATTTCAAATAACACCTGTTTTTCTCAGTTTTGTAAAATAAAATAATATTTTAAATTGAAGATGGAATATTCTATGTCATCTAAAATGACAGACTCCTATATAAAAAGGCAAATCCAGAATAAATTTTCATTAATCCAAATTGTTTCTCTATCGCAATGGCACGAGGTAAGCCAGTGACTGACGAAGTGCGGAAAATTATTATTTTCAGTAACAACAACGGCAAATCTACGTACCAAATAGCGAAGGACCTTTTTATGCCAAGATCTACAATTCAAACTATCATCGAGCATCACCGAAGACATGCCACGATCGACACCTGCAAGAGAGTGATGAAGAGGATGGGCTACGGTTTTTACACTGCAAAGGAGAATCCGTCACTTACACAAAGGCAGAAAACTAACAGGTTGAAATTCGCTCAAAAATACAGGAATTGAACTGTAGATCAGTGGCGAAAAATAATATGGAGTGACGAGTCTAAATTTGAAGTCACAGTTAGCGATGAACGAAGTAGTCATTCGAGAAAAAGGAGAAGCATTTCAAAAAGACTGCCTTAAGCGGGAGGTGAAGTTTCCAGGCTCTTTGATGATTTGGGGCTGCATGTCCGCACAGGGTGTGGGCTGTCTTCAATTTATAGATGGAACTGTCAATGCTGAAAAAAACAAAAGCATCTTGCAAGAGAGTTTGCTGCCGTCTATACGAAAGTTAAAGTATAAAAATGCGTATACTTTTCAACAAGACGGTGCCGCATGCCATACCGCTAAGGCAACGATGGCGTGGCTGAAGGCTAAGAAAATTCCTACCATGTCGTGGCCGTCCAGCAGCCCGGACTTATCTGCAATAGAAACATTATGGTGGAAAATGAAGAAAAAGTTGCGAAAAGACCCTTCTCGATCAAAAGCTGATCTTAAGGAGAAACTGACATGTGTTTGGAACGGAATATCCGCTGAAGAGTGCAGAGAGCTGGTAAATACAATGCCGCTCAGGATTAAGGACATGTGTTTGGAACGGAATATCCGCTGAAGAGTGCAGAGAGCTGGTAAATACAATGCCGCTCAGGATTAAGGACATGTGTTTGGAACGGAATATCCGCTGAAGAGTGCAGAGAGCTGGTAAATACAATGCCGCTCAGGATTAAGGACATGTGTTTGGAACGGAATATCCGCTGAAGAGTGCAGAGAGCTGGTAAATACAATGCCGCTCAGGATTAAGGACATGTGTTTGGAACGGAATATCCGCTGAAGAGTGCAGAGAGCTGGTAAATACAATGCCGCTCAGGATTAAGGACATGTGTTTGGAACGGAATATCCGCTGAAGAGTGCAGAGAGCTGGTAAATACAATGCCGCTCAGGATTAAGGCAGTCCAAGATGCAAAAGGTGACGCCACAAAGTGACGAAACGTTTTATTCTGCGTTGGAAACACTAAAGACGAACTTTTTTGCGTGAATTAATTTTTTTTTCCATGTTTTTATTTATTACTAAGGACGGTTATTGTTTCTTTTCAGTTACTAAATAAAATACCATTTACAACTTATTTTGTTTTTACATAACTTTCAGTTACTCTATACACCCGAGTCATACTGAATTTATAGATTGAAGTTAGGTTAGTACATTTTTTTCTTAGTAGACGAGCTCATTTGCATTGGGGCTCGTAGATAATAGATCACATTTATCAAATAAAATTTTCAATTTTTTAATTTTTTTATTAATTTACCCATTATGCAAATGTAACATAATGGGCGCCATTCCCTGTAGCGACTTTGACTTACTTGACTTAATGTCCTATGTCCCCTAGATGGGGCAGAGGGCGTCCACAGTGCGTCGCCATCCCGAACGGTCTTGAGCTTCGCGCTTTACTTCGCTCCAGGTCATCCCTATCGCCTTCGCTTCTGTAGTGATCGTCCGCCGCCAGGTCTGCTTGGGGCGGCCACGTTTTCGCTTTCCTTGGGGATTCCAGTCTAGCGCTTGCCTCGTTATATGGTCGGGGTCCCTTCAGAGCGTATGGCCAATCCAGTTCCGTTTGCGGCGTTTGATCTGCTGGTCGATCGGAGTCTCACCACAGCGTTCCCATAGATCTGTGTTGGAGATTTTCTCGGGCCAGAACACGCCGAGAATGCGGCGAAGACAGCGGTTGATAAAGACCTGTAGCCGGTGCGAGATGTCTTTAGTGACCTTCCACGTCTCACATCCGTACAGCAACACGGATTTCACGTTGGACCGGAATATCTTGAGCTTAACTCTCCAAGTCAGTTTCCGCGATTGTCATACAGGACGGAGCTGTGCGAAGGTTGCTCTTCCTTTGGCGATCCTTGAAGCGATGTCCTCTTCGGTCCCTCCAGTTTCCGACACTACACTACCGAGGTACGTAAATTTGTGGACTGTCTCCACGCCATCTGTGCCAATGAGCAACGGTACCGAGCTGGTTGCTACGCACCTCATGTCTTGGGTCTTCCTGGTATTGATTTTAAGTCCCGTCTCCAAGGCCTCTCGCCGTAGGTCGTACATTTTGGCTTGCATGTCAGCACGTGTGTGGCTCAATAGGCATAGGTCATCGGCATAGTCTAAGTCTTCCAGCACGTTGGACAGCCCCCACTCTATGCCGCGGCGCTTACTGTTGGTCTTGACCATGATGCCATCGAGAACGACAAGGAAGAGGAGAGGGGAAAGAAGACTCCCCTGGCGTACACCCGCATGAACAGGTATGTCCTCCGAGATGAGACCGTCGTGAGTTACTCTACAGGAGTAGTTCCTGTAGATGGCCTTAATCATGTTTGTAATGTTTTCGGGGACTCCAATTTCACGTAGCCGATCCCAGATACAGTTCCATCTCAAAGTGTCGAAGGCTTTTTCGAAATCCACAAAGGTCAGGTACATTTCCCTCTGCCATTCTGATGCCTGTTCGAGGATTATGCGCAAGGTGTTAATCTGGTCCGTACACGATCGATTGGGCCGGAAACCAGCCTGTTCTTTGCGGAGAAGAAGTTCTACGGCCCGCAAAAGTCTGTCCAGGATTATCCTGCAGAGCACCTTAGAAGGAATCGAGAGCAAAGTGATACCTCTCCAATTGCCACATTGACTAAGGTCTCCCTTCTTGGGTACAGTGATCAGAAGGCCATTGCTCCAGTCACCAGGCAAGTCTTCGGCTGACCAGATGTTCTTCAGGAGAGGCGTCAGCGCGTTTGCAGCGGAAGGGATGTCGGCTTTCAGCATTTCCGCTGTGATAAGGTCTACTCCTGGGGCTTTTCCATTCTTCAGCGATCCTCCGGCCTTTACTACCTCGTCAGCTGTAGGGGGAGACACATCTATGTCCAGGTTTTGTGCAGGCAAGCTGGCAGCACTTGCAAGCGTAACGGGGTCGTTCGGGACTTGGAAGATCTCCTCAAAGTGCTCCCGCCAGCGTTGAAGCTGTCCCTCCGATGTCACAATAAACTGACCTATTTTGTCCTTCAAAGGCTTCTTCTTCCTCTGGTTCCTATTACCGGCCAAGGTCTTCGTCGCCTTGTACATCTCCCTGAGATTACCGGAGTTGGCGGCGCGCTGGGCGCAGTCTGCAACCTCTTCAGCCCATACTCGACGGTCATGACGGGTACTTCGGTAGATTTTTCTACGGACTTGTCTGTATTGGCGCCTCAGATCTGTAGCAACTTTAGTCATTCGTATATTTTTCCATTCAATTTTTTTATGAAAAGCTTATTTTTCAGTACAGATGGTGCATTTTCGCTAGTGCCAGAAGTGGTTCATTTTACGTCAGGTCGAAATCTTCGGAGGGCCATATGTACTGAAAAACGTACGATACACGTGCGGAAACGAAATTCGTAACTCGTGTCGATTTAAAGCACTCCCTTCGGTCGTGCTTTAATTTATCTCCACTCCTTTAAAACTTTTTTTTTCGCACTTGAATCGAAATTACTATTCTCGGTATGTTTTGTATCAATTCGCATTATTTTCCATTATCTTTTTAATTGATAGTATATTATTAGTAGTATTTAATTGATACTCATGTCTGCCTGCGACCACGGGTGTAACGTCATGCCCGAAACGTCAGGATATAGGACCCGTTTGTATTTAAAATATGAGTGATAATCGTGAAAGTTTAAATCAATATAGTGTGACTGCTTGCAAAACATTTCATAAAATAATTCGAATTCCAAAATAAATTGTGTTTTAAAAAAATTATTGGATGATAACGAACTATTATGAACATAAAATCCTATTTTTAATAGATACGAGTAGGTACCATTCTTATATATTTCACTATTTTCGTCATGTCAAAATGTGTCATGATCTCAGTAGTCATCCTACTGTTTTTATCTATACTGTGTAATATGTTTGTTATTGTTTTGGTTTAATATATTGAATAACATAATTCTATTAATTTAGTCACTCACCACTTATGTTTATTCAGTCTCCGAAGCCCCAGTGACGATAACTTTTTTTTATGTGTTATCACACCAATCTTAAAGATAGTTTGGTTGACGACAGCGGTGCGCAAAATTGACGTACGTCCTCACTCCGACAGGTCCCAATTGGGACTGAAAGATGACCGCAAGTACGATCCGGGAGCACAATTTCACATATTTTGTATGATGAAATATAATTCTTACAATATTAATTATTTCATCTCGAATACCTTTGACACAGACTTTGACGTTTCTTCTGATATATTTTTTTGTTGGTAAAATTATGTTGTTCCGTGGCAAAATGAGTTTTCATGCAGAGATTAGACCTATGTTTAGGGTCGTTTTCTATAGGGCTAAGTTTATTTAAGCACCTAATACTAATCAATGCGTGATAGATCAAGTTCTTAAATGTAACATATGTAAGTTTTACATCATAAGGAAGTACTATTATTAAGAAAACTGAAAAAAACAAACGGGAATTCTACGCTTACCTCGCCTTAATAATTTTAACTAAAAATGTATGTGAACACAAGGTTTAAGATTTTAAGTTCGTAATAAAACCAAGTTTGTTTTCTAAAAGTGCGTGAATATGGAATTGTTTCCTCTTTTTGATTTTACTGACAAATGGTATATGATGGTAAAGTCCATTTCGAATACGAAGGCCCGATTCCACTTGACAATATCATTAGGCGTTAACAATAGGATCAGTGATAACAAAAGATACCTGTCCAGACCCTTTTGTGGCGTGATATTTTTTGCATACATCGATGTACGACACGTGCCAATTTGTAGTGGACCAATTAAATTACAAAAGTTTCGAATGGCACCGGGCCTTCGTATTTGAAATGGACTTTACATGATCCATAGAATTTCGTCTATAGGAAATGGTCGTTTAGTATGAGACCACTTCCAGCTTTCCGCTTCCTTACGCGTTCATACTAACAGCAAATTACAATAGACAAAATGTGTGCGCATATACGCAATAATACGCATGTGTATTCTGACATATGTGTCTTCACTCTAATGTATGAAATACCATCTTGCAGTCATAGTCATAGTTTTTTTATCGACAGGTAATCAATTCCACTAAATTACTATCTACTACCTTGTTCATGCCCAGGTAAACACAACACAATACCCACAATAACAAACGAATTACAGGTGTTAATTCGTTTCTTTAACAATGATTAGTGAGCCATCTTTTTTGCATTGTAATCGTTACTATCTGCTTCATAGTTCTAACGAATCCCATGCAAACAAAAGACGATACAGATATATACTAAAGTACAGATAACAGGAATATGCTAACTGGTTTTTCTGTGATCAATTTAATTCTTATTTTACACCTAATGTATAGAAATTAACATCGATATGTGTACAAATTTAATAATTAAAGTATCTAAATCATTTTTGTTTGATTTGATGTCCCACCAAAGATTTCATAATCTAAAATAAATCATATTGAAATAAAATATATTTGAATAATATTTATTTACCTACATGTGCCTACATGTGCAAATCATATCCTACTAATATTATAAACGCGAAATTTTGTGAGGACGGATCGATGTTTGTCACTTTTTCACTTAAAAACTAGGTACTGAATGTATTTTATCTAAACTTAACAATACACCAGAATAAGACAAAGGCTACAATTTATACACGGTGGAATTTAATCGGTGAACAGGAACCCATTTTTCTAATTCAGTAATCGATGGCGGTCACGTTTATGTAGTACTTAAGTGGAACCAAGTTTTTTTTATGCATAATTTTTTTTTTATGTTGAAATTAAAATTTATTGTCACCCTACTAATGGTTTAGTCTGAAAAGTTTAATACCTCTTTTCAAACTATCAGCCATAGAAACTTAAAACATAAATGAGCAATAACCACTCACATGTTTTAATTTTTGCGATAGACTCTATTCCTATGTAAAATAAGAGCGATGCATGGCTGATATTTTGAAAAGAGGTATTAATCTTTTCAGACTAAACCATTAGTAGGGTGACAATAAATTTTAATTAAATTTTAATTTCAACATAAAAATTTGTTATGCTAAAAAAAAAACTTGGTTCCACTTAAGTACTACATAAACGTGACCGCCATCGATTACTGAATTAGAAAAATGGGTTCCTGTTCACCGATTAAATTCCACCGTGTATAGATATTGTGCAGACAAAGTCGCGGGCACCAGCTAGTTACGTATAAAATGTGTAGTATGACAATATCTATTGCACATTCAGTATGCAGTCTTTTAATTTATAATAATAATCATGATTGCATAAAAGTGTGTGATTTGCAATTAAGGCTTTACTAAGACTGAGTTGCTTTGTTTACATTAGCTGTTATTTCTACTAATTCCGGCTTCGTTCGCGTGCTTGTGCAAAATCTAGATTATAGAATATAAAATATAAAAACACGTAAAGCAATTGTGACAAGCACCCCGCGGATTCATTGATTAAGCGAATTAAGATAAGATAAAACTATACAAATAAAAGGCCAAATCGAATGGTGACATAACCAGAGCAAAACAAACATTGAAAAATGGCAGTCGGAGACATTAACGGAAAGACCTTTTTGATAACAGGGGGGGCCTCTGGCTTGGGAGCGCTGTACGCAGAAGCGTTTCTTAAAGAAGGAGCTAAGGTATACTGATAGATTTGATTCATGTTTTGTTGGATAATTTACTTAACAGTAAAATAAAAAGTCGTGCAAATTTGTATCACATCAAAAATTATTATTCATTAAACCCCTTATTCATAAACGTTTGTTAACTTAACAAGCCGCTAATGATTGTTTGTCCCTTTCGGTCTTAACAATGTGTGCATAAGAGCAAAAGGGACAAACAATTATTAGCGGCTTGTTAAGTCAACAAACGTTTATCAATAAGGGGGTAAGTGTCTTAAACTTCGCCGCGTGGTGACGGCAGTAAGACCACATTTGTCACCACCCTAACTCCCGTGGGTGTCGTAAGAGTCGACTAAGGGATTGAAGTGTCACTGAACATTATTTTATTTAAGATTGATGATGGGCAGCAGCCATTTAACGCCAGACTAATTTATTTTTAAGTTCCCATTCTGTTTTATGTAAGTAAACAGTACCTAAAATTCATCGTAATTTTAGTTTTAGTCAGGCATTCCGATTTGATAGCTCAAATACTTATACTATATGAATTTGATAGTTCTAATTAACCAGGTGTGAAAATAAATGCAAGACTCTTAAACTTAAAAAAAAATACAATTACAAAATGTAATATAACTAATATTTATTTTGAAACATTTTATACTAAAAATGCCCACATTTATGTATGAATTAAAGTTTATGCCGAAGTCATAATATTAACATTTTGTTATAGCATGTAACAATAGCGGACATAGCAGAGGCCAAAGGGAAGGAAACAGCAGAGCGACTGAATAAAACATATCCAGGCAAAATAACATTTATAAAATGCGACGTCAGCAATGAGGACGATATTTCAAAATGTTTTAACGAGGTCCTGGGAAAAGTTAAGCAATTGGATGTAATGATCAACAACGCTGGCATTCTAAACGATTCCGACGAAAACTGGAGGAAAGCATGTGATGTCAACTGGGTATGGTATTCGAATTTAACATGTCAGTTTGTAAAACTTTTGGAAATAAACTATTCATATTTTTATTTGATAGGCTGTATGCATAGACAGGAAAATGTAGACAAGTCGCTTTATGCATTTTTTGACCGAAATCCAAAGGAGACACTTAATTTGTCGATTATAATTATATATTTTAACACACGACTTTATTACCTTGACATTAAGGTCGTGTAATAGTTATTTGTTTTACTAGGGAGCAAAGTGATTGTTTAACTCTCGTGCAAATATTGAAACCCGAGCAAGCGAAAGATTCCAGAATTTGAACCACGAGCGCAGCGAGTGGTTCATAAAACGGAATCTTGAGCGATGCGAGGGTTTTAAGGCACGAGAGTTGAACAAGCTTTGCTGCCGAGTGAAACACAACATTTTTCACCACACTAAAGCGAGGAAACATGAGAAATAAAACTCAAACATAACAAATTAGAAGGTATTTATTTTTTGCAAGTCCTCAACTTCCAAAAAATAAACAAATCAACAAATAATAAAACAATAACCTCAAATATTTATCTTGGCGTGGCAATGCTTAAAAATTCAGGATAATTCCAAAATGAGACTCATGTAGTTAATGGCGATTTTTCTGTGATTTTCGGAATTATCCCACTTTCGCATCTCGCAATTACCCCAAAGCCACTTAAGTATGTTAAACTAAGATATCACCAATGAAAGAAAACAAAACACGACCGAACTCGTTTAAATTTTAAAAGAAAAAAATATTCGGATGCGTTCTGAAATTTGCATAGTGTCAACACTTTCATTTTCTTATTGTTTTTATTTCTCGTATTTATAGAACTTTTAATTAAAAGCCTTTTACAACCAAATGTGGTATTTAATTTGGATTTTAGCATATTGAATATAATATTATGAAAGGTTCATGTGTATGAATCTGTTTGAAACTATTGAGTTTTCGAACGTACTGTCTAGTTCAAACGTCAAAAAGCTTATTTCACTCTCAGGCTGTATAAGTTATTGCTTTACTCTAACCAGAAGATTAAAAAAAATATACTTTAACCTCTAGAGATTAAAACACAGTTTTGCGCTCTGAAATTGAAGAACAAACAGCGTGTTTACGAGCAGTGTGGTGAAAATATATTTTTGGCACCTAAACCGTAACTATATCTTTGACGTCGACTGTACCAATAAACTTATTGGCCGCCACGTCTAATTCAAAAAAAGCTCACGTTCGTTACCAGTGTCCAAACTTTACGTACAGTCACCACATGGGAATGTTGAGCCACTTGGCAATGAATGCAATTTGGTCGTGTAATATTATGGGTTCGGTATTATTCGTTAGTAGGCACGATCGCGACATGACCGATGTTCCCCGATGATATGTCAGTCAAATACGAATCTTTGTTGCGTCAAAATTTCAGTGTGTCAAAACTAGTTGAAATAATAAAAATTTCTTCGTCAACGAGAATTAAGGATTAGTCATCGGCCATTATTAGACGATAGATGTCGTTGTTCCTAGAGGAAACTGGATAACGACAGTTCTTCATAGATTTGTCTAAAACCGTTTAGTAATTTATTCGTATTTGCTTCAAATCGGAAGCCATGATTTATCTGATATTAATAGGCGAGGTATTTTTCCAATCATATTTATATAAATAGGCATGTTATGTTATCGGTTATCGAGCAATTTTAAATTATTTCTTTCATTGACAGAGACAAATGCTATTGCTGTCTTTATCATCATCTGCGACCATATATAACATGGACGTCTAACGCCAGCTCAAAAATGCCCCCAAACGCAATTGTTCAATTGTGCCAAGAAGGGCAGGACATAGCTCTTTTCTTAACACCGCGCATATTTCGGCGCAACGTTTTTGACAAATGTTTATAGAATTATAGCCAATCAAAACTTTGACGGACCAATCACAACTATTTTTAAATGGCGGTTTAAGTTTTTATAGGTTGATATTGAAATTAATTACTGTGATGCATTGAAGACATTTGTCAACTAAAATTCAGGATCGTTTTTGAAAGGCAATTTGATTTAGCGTGCGGCTTCCATGTTTTATTTGTTCGTAGATTATCATTCGTTACAGCTCAGTTGACGTTAGTTGAAAACTTATGTAATGTAACCTTTGTAGAAATATGGTAGGTAACCTTTGACAATCTACCCATAATCCTATAATCTGTCAGTAGCCATAAAAATGTATAATAGAAACTTGATAGTTTCTGACTGAAATTCTAACTTTGAAAAAATACCTGTCAGTGACAGCCGTTAAAAGGAAAGTGAACGAAATTACCATCAGGGCTCTGAAGTCAGATTGACGTCTCCAGGTCTAAAGCGGATGTTATAACGTAACTATAGTAACGTCAGCTTCCGGAAAAATAGCGAACAATCATTGATTAAACATTTTTCTTATTACGTAACCATGGTAATGTCACCTTCTGAAGAAAACGCGAGCGGTCATTGGCTAACCGTAGCAACGACCGCCCCATTGGTCAGCAGAGTTCGGCCGAAATCGTGATATCAGCCTCATAAGAGTTCGGAACCCGATTTGTATTATTCGACCAAGTTGCGAACAGTGGCAAGTGGCTCAACAATCCCGTGTGGTGACTGTACTTGCGTGTAGGTCTAATAATGCTCTTTGAACCGTGACTTATATCGGTCTTTGGCGTTGAATCTACGGTGCAGATATATCAATATTTTTCGGCTGATATGATGATAATAATGAATTCAGTAGCTTAAATGAATTAATTAATGGCAACTGCAATACGGATTCTTCTCAATTGTTTATCGTCTTTATTTCAGCAAGGTTTGGTGTCTTTCTCGATGCGAGCAGTGAAGCACATGCGAAAGGACGAAGGCGGGTCAGGAGGGACCATCGTGAATGTCGCGTCCCTAGCTGCGCTTCATCCAGGGGTGAATACACCCATCTACTGCGGCTCGAAGGCGGCTGTTTTACATTTCAGTCAAAGTCTTTCGGTAGGTTAAAGGTCTTCGCACACTATATCAACTCCACACCCACTCGACTCAAGCCCTGTGTCATATCATATGACATATGACTCATGACATATGTTCAAGGTTTAATTTCAAAAAGTGAAATTAAAGTAGTGTAGGACGAGTGGCCTACGCATCGTACACTACAGGTCAACCTCGACTCGTTTGTCACGCAACGACCACACGTTGTCCACGCGGCGCCTATGCGCTTGCCACTCACGTGCATCGAGCAACCATTAACATTGCCCACTCGTTGACACCGCGTTGTCCACTAGTTACCATTGGGTGGATCAACTAGTTGACTACTCATCGTGATTGTGAGTAGAGTTGCTGTCGCGTTGGCGTGTAGTTGTTATAGTGTGCGAAGACCTTAAATTATACTTGGATTTGGCGGCTTATGATAGTTCCGTGTTAAATCGTTTGTCGTTGTTCCTGTCAGATTCTAACAAGTAATAAGTGCGAAAGTGGCGAGTAACACGATAAACCGTAAACGCGTGACCATCATAATGACAAATGTATTCTTGCTGCCATCACCACGTCACTAACATAATTTATTTATTTGGTGTAAAAGGTAAAGTTCATTTAATTACATCTTAACCTAAAAACACCAAAATGGATGCCACTCGGTATATGCCACTGGTTAAAAAATTAGCCATGGCGCTGACTTTCGGGGGGTTGTTTACTAGACATAGTGAAACATTAACCAAAATTAACATAACGCTACCCACAAAAACGACGACTTAAGCAGTCGAAGATGATACGAAAAATTTAACTAATGGTATTTATTTTTGCTTTCAGCAAAATCCTTTTGAAAAAAACACTGGAATACGGGTCTTGACAATATGCTTCGGAGCAACGGACACCGCTCTCCTACATAATCTGACTGAGAAAGTGTACAATGAAAAAGATGCCAAAGACTTTGTAAAGTTCATCGAAAGCGAACTCACTGTGCAAAAGTAAGTAAATTTATTATTATTAAAATTATTACATTTCAGTATAAATATTTGATGTCATACCAAACAAAGAATATCTAGTCCACCACCGTCGAAGGTGGCAATCGAACCCACGCAAGTCAGATCTCGCGGCTGATGCTTAAACCACTCCGCCACTTGATCTCCGTCCAGTATGTTATTTTCCGGCATAATACATACTCCAAATAAGCGCAATAAATATTCAACCTTATTGGCTTACAAATAAGCTTAACATTAGACCAAGGCAGAGTCTTCTGTCTTACTTAAGTCTGATATTTCCTACAAAATTTAAAGACGGGTAGACCTTATTAACCTTAAATACGAGAATACAATAAATGTCAAACTTTCTCCATCAGTCAAAAATGAAAATACGAATTGTGTGCGATATTTTTGAAACCGATTTTGCTATAGATTCCCTGGTACTTGATTTTCTTGAAAAATTTTATGTAATAAAATGTTGTAATATAAACAAATAAAGGCAAGATATGAAATGGTACCATGTGCATATTTTGTATACATGATGTATTTGAACGAGTTTTGAATCCATACATAGCACATACAGGCATTTTGACGGAGCTTGTTACGGGTACATAACGATTACAGGACTGCGAAGAATCGATTAATGAAGCAGTTTTTATAAACAGGTATGAACAATGTACCAATTCTTGGCCAAAGTCTTTGGCAGAGGGGAAACAATATGAAGGCGACTCCATTACTAAATCCTCTAAGCTTATGGGTAATCATTTGCATTGTTTTCTACAGGGCCGAGTCCGCTGTAGCAGCCGTCCTCACAATGTTCAAGAACGGTGCAAATGGCTCGGTTTGGCTGTCGGATAAGGACCAACCAGTACAAGACATCACTCCAAAGATCCAAGCCTTTTACGATTCATTTGGGTTCTAGAGAGAGTCAGAATAGAAAATCAGTGTAATACAGTTATTCTAACCTCTTGTTATGGTTACTCTGTTATATGTTTGTTTATTTATTTGATGCAGAATGTATTTACTTATAGATAAGAGATAATAATAATCGTTCTAAAATATTTCTGCATTATTATGCAACTCTGAAATTAAGCCCGCTCTTTGCTCTTCGCTCTAAATTTAATAAAAAAATGTACAGTTGTAGGTAATATTTGAATTAAATAATGTAGGTGTTTTACAAAATAATATTGTTTTTCTTTGCTTAAACTTTGTACTCATTATTTAAGACAACTAAAACATGTATTTTAGAGCTAATAGTTATAAGCTAACCGAGGAAAATACTCATAGTTATGGTATTATGGATTTAGGAGCAAATATTCTGTCCCTTGAATTATACCCTGCATGTAATAAATAAAAGCTTTGAGGGCAAAGCAATCATAAATATCATCGCAATTACCAATAAGGTAATACTAAAGTTGCACATGCTCACATAAAGCCGGGTTTCCACTTAGTGTGCGTTCAAACTAAAAGAGCATTCGCAGTTCTAACCTCCCACTCTACGAAATTCGATCGGTACACAAAACGTGATTGGTTGATTTCGTAGAACGGGCGCTAGAACAGCGAATGCTCTTTTGGTTTAAACGCACCTTTAGTGTTCTGAGCGAGCATTCGATCGTTCTTGGACAGATGAAAACAGGATTTCACATAGCAAAAAGTTCGTTCGTCAGCCCACGAACACTCGATCACAGCTCGCTTAGAAGGCCGAGTGTAGGTAATAACTTATGAAAAACGTCTCGATCGCGTTTACGTTTTCATCGTCATTTGTATGAAATTGACGATGAAAACGTAAACACGATCGCGACGTTTTTTATAAGTTATTACCTACACTCGGCATTCAGAACACTACGTGAAAACGCGGCTTTATAATAGGAGCATTCCATGGGCTGTCCCGTACAAACGCGTGTATATTTCGATAATTTGAGTTATCTTCCGATTTTTTAGTCATTGTTTTTGAGTCATTTTCGACTCCTCTAGTCACGAAAGAGGACTTCGATGAACCCACAATTTTGAGAAAAACCATGTTCGTACGGGACATCGGTGGACTTTTTCGTGGAACGCACCAATAACGTAATCGGTACGTAAGTTGTAAAGCGGTCATAGGTTGTACCGATAGTTACTCGTATTTCTGCGACCGGTCTCATAGCGAGGAGTCTCGACCAACACCTCAAGAGGCTATGAAGGATTGATTACTTACAGTTTCTCTGTAGATATTGTTCCTCTCATCCTTGTGCTGAGCGACAACGACCCCGTAGCCCACGGTCAGGGCCCTCAGGTCCCCGCTGGAGGACACTTCGAAAGACCCGTCTCCAAAGGCCTGCCATGCGCTCCTGTGTACAATTAAATTTTATATTTTCTTCGGTTACCCCGATAGTTATTCTTGGAATAATAGTAGTTTATGCAACTGTACGTAATGAGGGGCATTACAACTCGAGTGTGGGTTTATGAAACGAACCGAAGGTAAGTTTCATAATAGCATCACACGAGTGTTGTAGTGCCTGATTACGTATAGTTGCATACACTACTTTATCTACACACATATCATAAGTGCTCTAAGATGCGTTCAGGAACAAAGCCTTCTCATACTTGGCTCTCGACTTTTGCGGCAACAGGTTGTTAGCTGCGGTCATAGCTGCATTGAGTATGTCCGGCGGAGTGCTCATAATGTTATCCGAGTCACTTCCACGCATTATCAAGTAATTATCAGTATTATCGCAAAGTATTCACAATGTTTAACTTGTAGTAGTAAACCAACAAACAAAAGACAGCTCGGAATGGCAGCGGTTTGAATCTCTGTATTTTTTTAATCATAGACAATCGAGTGATGTCCCTATTCACTCGATATGAAAATTTCGTCCGATTGTAACTAAAAAACATACTGAATTGACTTTTTGTGTCGATGACTGGCTGAATATCTACAAACACCAGAATAGACATCCCACTTGAATCTGACAGCTGTTCCAAATTTAAAACTCATAACCTCCGGAAAAATCGTATATAATGTTAACTTTATGTATGTGCCAAGTTCTGATGGTGGGTAATGCTGGTCATTGTCTATTGTTTCTGAACGCATTTTAGAGCACTTAACGATATTTGTGTAGATAAAACTATTTAACCCTCTGTCTGTGATTCATAAGAATCCGTAGCGTACAATGGGTATTGAACTTAAATCAATTCATAATTTGAATTCAAAATCCTCTGTACTGATCCTTAGCAAGCACAGACGAGAGATTAAATTGATTATATAGCGTATATTAATTAATTTAACTACATCCCGACGTTTCGAACACTTTATAGGGTTTGTGGTCTACGGATGGCACTGAATGCATTTATTAGAATATGAGCCTCACTAGATTTTTGATATAATGGTGCCCCCAAAGTGAATATTATTATAAAACAAATTGTAACAACAAAATAGAGCACTAGAATATCGAAGAGTGAAAAATTATGTTATAATTATAACATTTTATAACACCAACAGACTTTGTTCCTAAACATTGTTAAAAACGAAAATTATGAATCTGGTGACTGTCTCTCATATTCTAAGATTTCTAGAGACATACAAAGAGACGGATAATTTTATATCCAAAGCTCATACTTAGCAAACAATACATGAGCCGTATTGTACATGTAGAACCGACGTTTGTCTTGTGTATTGAGGCGGGTGTCTTGAGATGCCTTAATGAAAGACATGCCGTATTAGAGATGCCTTATTCAAAGATTACTAGAGGCCGTTAAAAGATATGGATAACTTTATATCAAAAGATCATACCTGGGTAAAGACTTGAGCCGTATAGTTGAGCCGACGGCTAAGGCGAGTCGGTCTCCCGTGTGCAGAGACTATGAGAGCCCGTGCACAGACACCGCGATATCGGAGATGGCCAGGATCTCGACAAGGCTATCCCACGAACGCGTTTCAGCTGGCTGATGCAATATGAATCTAACTTTTTAATTACGTGTGTGTTTGTATTAAAATATCATACCTGGGTAAAGACTTGAGCCGTATAGTGGAGCCGACGGCTAAGGCGAGTCGGTCTCGGGAGGCCGTGCACAGACACCGCGATATCGGAGATCGCTAGGATCTCGACTGTGCTATCCCACGAACGCGATTCTGCTACTTGAAATGTGACCCTAACTTTTTAATTACTGCATGTTTTCTTTACCAATACATTACAGACTTGAGCCTTATAGTAGACCCGAAAGTTAAAGACCGTTTCCCGCGTCCAGAGATTCCTAAAGGTATACAAAGGCACGGATTAATTTATTGTAAAAGCTCATACCTTGGCAAAGAGTGCTGTATTGTAGAAGTAGAACCGATGACTCACGATTGGTCTCCTAAGATTTTAAGATGCCGTACTAGAACACGGTTCATTTTTATCAAAAGCTCATTACCTGGGTAAAGACTTGAGCCGTATAATGGAGCCGACGGCTAAAGCGAGTCGGTCTCCCGTGTGCAGAGATTGTGGCAGCCCGTGCACAGACACCGCGATATCGGAGATCGCTAGGATCTCGACTGTGCTATCCCACGAACGCGTTTCGGCTGCCTGGAAACAAATGTGTGATTTAATTGTTAGTGTGTCTTATTGCAAAAATGTATTTCGTATTTGAACACTAACAGTCTATAGATTTCAAAACCAAAGAGGCCATATACAGAGGCTTCGTATACATTACCTATACCTAGGGTTCAACAATTTAAACATATTTTCATAAGTTGGATTTCCATGCAAATATTTTTAAGAAAGTGATGTTTGTAATGATTACGGTAAAAATAGAATATTACTAAAGACGACGATGGCAGCTATAGACATTTTTGTAATGAAAATTATATAATCGAAGCACTACAAGGATGTTGTGCTTTGTCACTCACGCGTTTATGTTTCAGTAATCAGTCACAAATTTCTAGCAATTATTTTAGACCATTACAAAGTCGTTTAGTAGATTTTTTTATGTGCAGTACTGTCGAAGTACTTGTTCGTCACACTGACTGTGCGTGCCACAAGTGTAATGAAAAACATTGTATGCCACGGACGCTAGAAAGAATGCTTGTTATAAGTTTCATATACCGCCCTAAAAAGTACTAGTGTAGTGTACCTGTCCAAGATTCCGTACTCTGACGTCGATGGTGATGACGCCCGGTTTGAGAGGAACCACTCGCACCGATAGCCCTTCGGCTACGCTTCGCTCCAATTTATCTGTAACAGAATTCATATTATTCTTTATTTATACGATCAAGGTTTTCTTTGAAAATAAACAGTACGTTTCACACTCGCTGCAGGGTTCGCCCGGATAGCTAACACCGTCTTACCCTTTAACCTGCCGCTAAAATAGCAGTGTTTACACTGCTGTATTTCGGTTTGGGAGTAAGATAGCCGATGTAATTACTGGCATAGATACAGGCAATCCATCTAAGTCCTCAGGGTGGGCAGCGCATAGGCGATTTTTGGTCACTATGTCCATGGGCCTCAGTTCTTGCTTTCCATCAGGTGGGCTGAGAGCTCAGTTGTCTACCTTCGTCACATAAAAAAAATACTTCACCCTTGGAAATTAGAAAACTATTTTTGGCTCTAGTTTAGCAAAACTTAACGGACACGAGCGAATTGCGGCGCGACAAGCGATTTATCCGTTCATTGCGCGGTCTTCACGCGCAACGTGTGGTGGTTAGTTGGGAACACACGCAATGATTAGAAAAAACGCTTGCTGCGCCGCAATTTGCGCGTGTCCGTGGCCGAGCCGTTAGGCACTAAGCAATTGTCTTTGAGTTCTCATTGACCGCCAAATTGCATACCGTAAAACTACCTAACCGTAGTCCAAACGCTTTCAACAATGGTCCAAAACTTAGACATTAAATTAGATTCTGCGAAAAGGCAGTATTCCATGCTGATGGTGTCGATAAGACTCATTGTCGACATGTGTAGTGTACAGCGTTAACGATGGACCCACGCGACCCGCGGCGCGGCTTGTAGGGCCGCTAGTGTCGCCTCTCAATATAGGGAAACTAGACCCACGAGGGGGGTCGTGTGGACTAGAACTCACCGTCGACATGTGTAGTGTGCAGTCTCGCGACGGTAGGATCCCTCAGGGACAACGCGACCCGCGGCGCGGGTTGCATAACCACTTGTACTGCTTCTAACCATAGCGCAGCTAGACCCGCGAGGGGGGTCGTGTAGACTAGGACTCACCGTCGACATGTGTAGTATGCAGTCTCGCGACGGTAGGATCCCTCAGAGTCAACGCGGCCCGCAGCGCGGGCTGTAGGGCCGCTAATGCCGCCTCTCAATATAGCGGGCTAGACCCACGAGGGGGGTCGTGTAGACTAGAACTTACCGTCGACATGTGTAGTATGCAGTCTCGCGACGGTAGGATCCCTCAGGGCCCACGCGACCCGCGGCGCGGGCTGTAAGGCCGCTAATGCCGCCTCTCAATATAGTGAAGCTAGACCCACGAGAGACGTCGTGTAGACTAGGACTCACCGTCGACATGTGTAGTGTGCAATTTAGGTACCGTCGAGTCTCGTGTCTTCGTCTAGTATACCTATCTTTGCCTAGTGTGAAAAGATGAAATTCCCGGCTTATTTTTAGAGGAGACTGTCACGTAGCAAAGTACATGTTTTTTTTAAATTACTATTTACTAATTTTCTATCCACTCTATCCAAAAATTAATGCGGAATCTTCAACTTTTTACACTAGGCGAAGACATGAGACTCGAGGGTGGTTTTAGTTTTTGTTAAAATGGTTTTTAAGCGTTGCATAATGTTTCACTGCCTAACCTAAGGTACTGGCAGAATATAGACTAGAACTCACCGTCGACATGTGTAGTGTGCAGTCTCGCGACGGTAGGATCCCTCAGGGCCCACGCGACCCGCGGCGCGGGTTGTAGAGCCGCTAGTGCCGACTCTAACTATAGCGGAGCTAGACCCACGAGGGGGGTCGTGTAGACTAGGACTCACCGTCGACATGTGTAGTGTGCAGTCTCGCGACGGTAGGGTCCCTCAGGGCCCACGCGACCCGCGGCGCGGGTTGTAGAGCCGCTAGTGCCGACTCTAACTATAGCGGAGCTAGACCCACGAGGGGGGTCGTGTAGACTAGGACTCACCGTCGACATGTGTAGTGTGCAGTCTCGCGACGGTAGGGTCCCTCAGGGCCCACGCGACCCGCGGCGCGGGTTGTAGAGCCGCTAGTGCCGACTCTAACTATAGCGGAGCTAGACCCACGAGGGGGGTCGTGTAGACTAGGACTCACCGTCGACATGTGTAGTATGCAGCCTCGCGACGGTAGGATCCCTCAGGGCCCACGCGACCCGCGGCGCGGGTTGTAAGGCCGCTTGTGCCGCCTCTAATCATAGCGGAGCTAGACCCGCGAGGGGGGTCATGTAGACTAGGACTCACCGTCGACATGTGTAGTGTGCAATTTAGGTACCGTCGAGTCTCGTGTCTTCGTCTAGTATACCTATCTTTGCCTAGTGTGAAAAGATGAAATTCCCGGCTTATTTTTAGAGGAGACTGTCACGTAGCAAAGTACATGTTTTTATTACTATTTACTAATTTTCTATCCACTCTATCCAAAAATTAATGCGGAATCTTCAACTTTTTACACTAGGCGAAGACATGAGACTCGAGGGTGGTTTTAGTTTTTGTTAAAATGGTTTTTAAGCGTTGCATAATGTTTCACTGCCTAACCGAAGGTACTGGCAGAATATAGACTAGAACTCACCGTCGACATGTGTAGTGTGCAGTCTCGCGACGGTAGGGTCCCTCAGGGCCCACGCGACCCGCGGCGCGGGTTGTAAGGCCACTTGTACCGCTTCTAACCATAGCGCAGATAAATTGGAATAGCAACAAACTCTTTTGAATCGTCTAGATATGAAAACTACTTCCGGTTCGAACCCTACACCGCTGACCCAAGAAGAACCGGTAAGAAACTTGGCGGGAATTATTTTTTCAAACAATGATGGTACATCTTACAACTAACATGCATTAAAAAAAAACATAAAATTGATTTTAAACAAATTGAAATATAATAATAATAACAAGAGATGTAAAGTCTCTAAAAGTCACAACATTTATAAGTAATAATTTATAGAGAAGTAAGGTTTCTCTCCGTATAGGTATATCCTCGTCCTGCCCGTATACTAAATTAGAGCTTTTGAAATTGAAACCTAATGAGTTCGAAAATATAATCGCTTTTCTTTTGTTCTAAATAATCGAATATGTCCTTTATAAATCACATTGGGCAGGACGAGGATATAATAATACCACGAGAGGCGTCGCGTAGACTAGGACTCACCGTCGACATGTGTAGTGTGCAGCCTCGCGACGGTAGGGTCCCTCAGGGCCCACGCGACCCGCGGCGCGGGTTGTAAGGCCGCTAATGCCGCGGCGCCTAAACCAGCCGCTTCCAACCACAGCGGTGCCGGTGAACCCACGAGGAGGGTTTGCGTCGCGGCTCTAACGCGGATACCCGTTATAGGAATGACCTGAACAATAATTAATGTTAAATCTTTTTGTATGTGGATAGGATGAAAAGTTTAAATAACAATGATGGCTACAAAAATTTGGATAGGATCTAAACCACACCAAGAACTAACTAGTGTCTGAATGCATTAAGAAACTACAAAAGTAGTAAAAATTACTGATTTATTTGTCGTATGGCAATTACAATATACTGTACATTAGTGTAACACTAGTGGCATTTTTAAGATGTTCTATAGGCCATTCGTATTTTGGTATTGGGCACTCTAAAACGCTATAATAAAATCATAAAACCATAAATTATTTATTTGCGTATGAATAGGGTCAGGTTACAGGTGTTGTTTAAAGATTAAAGAAGAATATAACATTACAATGAAATAATTGAAAATCCTCTGTATTAACCACTAATTCATTTGCTCGTTCAACTATTTGCTTATCTTTCGCTTAGGATAAAAAAGGGATACGGTCAATAAATGATCGAGTAAGCGAAGTGTTTCGCGATAGACCACCTGAGTACCTTAATAGTTATTTATGTGGCTGGCGCATAATAAGAGGCATTAAACATGAGTGTGGTTTTATGAAACGAGCCGTAGGCGAGTTTCATAATAAGATCACACGAGTGTTTAATGCCTAATTATGTACAGTCACATACATAACTTTATCTACATTCATATCATTAGTTTAGAATGACAATTTACCTTTATTTTCATTGATATCCACTAAGTAATTACCTCTAAATATAAAAATTCAAATCAGTTGAAATCACTCAATTTGAGTCAGGATATCCTACAATAAATATTTATTGAAAAAAAAACAACAAAAAGAAGTTGACTTCATAATGTTAAAATTAATATCATGACGACGATACTTTAATGTCAACATTATGATGCACTGTACTCTGCCTGTACTTTAATGTTAACATTATGATACAGCCACAGACACCGGTCTCTTAATATAGGTCATTACATTACCGCTTCTGAATACATAACAGGGAAATTATGATATTCCTGTAGATAAAAATACATTACTGGCAGAATTCTAATTCAAATTACTTTATTGCCCAAACATGAACTTAGATACAAATAAAAAGAAAAGTCTCTTACCTTTACCTTTGCTTTACTCAATAGGCTACTTGACTCATATCAAATTTAGTGCAAAAAATTGTTATTTTCTGTAGTATTCATTGAAAAGATCAATATTTTTCGATTACGGTGTATTAAAAGTGATGGGTGCATATTTTTTATTGAAAAAATTGTTTTATTTTTTTTTATTTCGTAATATGAAAACGGTGTCGGCCATGATGTGATGTCATAGGATCTTAAACTAACTTCATGTCGAATCTTTTACGAGTGAAATTCGCCATGAACATGTAGGCATGTAGCTTTGCTGTGACATTGACATAACTAGACCCCGGTATCGGAGGTGCAAAATGGTAGCTGTCAAGTTCTTAGGGATGGGGTAAAAATATTTGTGATGTCGATATCGATACTCGATTTTTTGGACATTTTTTTTACGTACAAGGACCATTTATTTGTATACCGTTTTTCGGGATCTATGATAATAATTGACATTTAATAGGTATATAAATCATTACTATTACAATACAAATCTCTGGTTGCTATTACATTTATTAAGTTTCGAGTTGCACGACATTGAATAAAAACTTTTGAGATATTAATACTGATAATAAATTACTTATGTCAATAGATAGTCAAAGTCATCTTACAACGATGTCTTCGATTATTTGGCCGTGTTTACGAGTCTATTCGCCTAAAATATTTTATACAATAGAAAGTGGAGTCACTTCTTGCTGAACACCCTGAACTTCAAAAATGAATGAAAAACATTTAATATACAATGTGCAGAATACATATCATTTCCAGATGTTGGAATATAAAAAAGCACATGGAGTCGAATTGCCATCAAGAGAAAATCAACAACGTATGTCCTACTAATGGAGCATTCCATGAAAACGTGTCGTAAGCGACACGGTCTTTTCAATACTTTAGAAAAATTAAATTAGTAAGCCGACTTACAGTATAATAATAACATATCAAGGCTTTAACATTGACAATGTTTCCTAGCCGACTTACAGTATAATAATAACATATCAAGGCTTTAACATTGACAATGTTTCCTACCAGCTAGCATATTTTATTAGGGTAGCTACCATAGAGACACGTAAGCGACAAAAAGTAGATGTTTTCATGGAATGCTCCTAATATTAATTATTGAATAAAGGATATTCCATTCCAATATTTGTAATCTTGCATATCTTGCATTGCAACTCAATCAATGAAAACACTCATAAAAAAAAATTAAAACCAATTAAACTGTAACCGAGATCTGCAATCTGTTTTTCGTCAGTTGTAACATACTTTAGACCAAATTGGAAAACCCAAACTTCAGAAGGTTCATCGACAATTACCTCAATAAAAATAATGGCGATGTTACATAACATTAAATAAATATTTTTTAATACATGTTGATTTTGTAATTATATAGTCCTAGTTTATATCGTCAATAGATGCGTTTAATTAAAGTCTTAGCTTATTATTATGGTAAAGAAAAATTATCGATATGTAACTTTAATTATCAACATCACAAATATTTTTACCCCATCCCTAAGTAAGAGCTTGACAGCTACCATTTTGCACCTCCGATACCGGGGTCTAGACATAACATAAGTGACATGTCAAATGTTTGTTTTCGGTTTGAGTGACGTCACACCACAGATAGTCTAAGCATTAACATGGCTAGTGTCGTTTTCGCGCGGTAACGAAAGTTTAAATTTTAAGTTATAATTTTGCGGTTTTCTAGGTCGTGAAAAAATATATTTATATTTTTTTTTCGTTAATCAGATATTGATTAATAATATAAGACAAACTTTAAAAATGGGTCAAGTAGCCTATTATTCAATTGCCTTTTACGAATAAAGCTATAAAACACACCTCAACTTCGGCCTCCGCGCTGGCCATCTCGATGTCCGATATATCGAGCGCGACGAGACGAATCCGTGCCGTGCCCGTCGACAATCCTAGCACCGATCCAGACTGGCTCACCTAAAGATTACAATACATGACAGTTTAATACAACTTAAATTAAGTACAGTCACGTCTAATAATATGTATACATTTCGGAACGTATGTCAAAGGAATATGGTTCAAAATTGTATACATATTATTAGAGCCGACCGTACAAGTTTAAGTTTACAGAGCATGAAAATTGCCCCATGCCACGGTGACATGACATGTCCCCGTGACATTTTGACATGACATGCCAAAATGTCACGGTTTCTTTTGAATTATGTTAAAAAAGAATTATCGAAATCGGTTAGCGTGGATATTGAGTTATTCTTCAATTTGTCGTAGACATAATTAATGCAAATTAATGACTTATATGGTTTTCTCATGGATGCCATTGTCAGAACTGGACCAAATTAAAATGGTGACCAATCAGTGAGCATCAGCTTTCAAATAAAAAAAGAATCATAAAAATCGGTTCACCCAGTCGAAAGTTCTGAGGTAAGAAACAATAAAAAAAATAAAAAAAAACATACACTCGAATTAAGAACTTACGTAGGATGCCCTGAAAATTTCGGGAATTTAATACTTAGGAACGTATATTTGACATGTGTTATACCTCTTTCTTACAAGCATAGTCTCATTATTCGAAAACACTGACCACTTAGAAAAAAAAAACAATGTCCGATTTTCAATTGTTTTTTAAAGTCGTTGAGTCGCTGGTGAAAATGGAGCTGTCCCGTGAAAGTTTTAGAGCAATGATTTATTATGACTTTAAAAGTGGATTAACACAACAACAATGTGGAGACCGATTAACTATTGCTTTTAGTAGTGAAGCACCTTCAAAGACGACCATATACAGGTGGTATTCGGAATTCCAACGTGGCCGTGTGTCTCTTGCGGATGACGTACGTGAGGGTCGACCGAAAACGGCCGTTACCGATCAAAACATCGATGTTGTTCGCCAACTGATAAAGGAAGATAGGCATGTTACATATCGGGAGATTCAGGAGACTTTAGGCATTGGAATGAGTCAGGTACAAGTTATTTTACAACAAGAGTTGGGCGTGCGGAAGTTATTTTCCCGGTGGATTCCTCACTTGTTATCTGACGACCAGAAAACGGTACGTGTCAATTGGTGCCGCAAAACTTTAAAAAGATTTGATGGAGGAAGCTCAAATGCCGTTTTTAGTATTGTGTCAGGTGACGAATCATGGATTTACGCATATGAGCCTGAATCGAAAAACCAATCTCGAGTTTGGGTTTACGAAGACGAACCGAAGCCGACAAAAGTTGTTCGTTCTCGCAGCACGATCAAAAAAATGGTAGCCACGTTTGTCTCCAAATCGGGTCACGTGGCGACTATCGCTTTTGAAGATCGAAGAACTGTCAATGCCGATTGGTATATAGGCGTTTGTTTACCGATTGTTTTTGCTGAACTGCGAAAAACTAACCCTAACCGCCGTATTATACTACACCATGATAATGCCAGCCCTCACACCGCTCAGAAAACAGACGACTATCTGAAGGGCGAAAACGTCGAATTACTGGACCATCCTCCGTACAGCCCCGACCTAAGTCCCAACGATTTTTTTACTTACCCGAAAATAAAGAATCGGTTGCGTGGTCAGCGTTTTCAGACCGCGGAAGAAGCAGTCGACGCTTATAAAATGGCCATTTTGTCAACCCCCACTTCAGACTTCAATAACTGTTTTAAAAACTGGTTTCAGAGAATGAAAAAGTGTATTAAACACAAAGGAGAATACTTTGAAAAACAATAAAAGTACTTTTATTTCATTAAAATGCGTATTTTTTCCGATTCCCGAAACTTTCAGGGCAACCTACGTACTTATTTTATTGAAGTCGGTAGAAAACAATAAAAAATCAGTCATAATCTTCGTGGCAACAGCGTTGAAAGTGGATAAATAAAAACCTGAACGTGGATTATACGTAATCATGGTCGGCACGGCGAGGTACTTTCATATGTAAGTATTTGACATGACTTGCATTCATTTTTGAGGGTCATTTGTCGCCTACCTCTCAAGGCGTAAAGCCTAGTACGTATTTACGTAAAACGTAGTAAGTAAGACATACCGCGGAAGCACAAACCTACAGGCAATTTGCCGTGTTTATTTTTGGTAAGGCTGACCTCCACAGAGCGCGAGTTGTCCAGCAACTTGTATTGCCGCACGGCGAGGTGCGGCGGCGGCCCGCCGGCGTGTCGCAGCTGCAGTTTGCCGCTTGGAGGGATCCGGGAACGGGCCGGGATTATGCTTAGTGGCGGGAATACTAGGACCTGAGAAAAGAGATAACTTGTTACGTATCTAAATATTGCGTAGCACGAAGATGACGTACAAGTATATATTTCTCATTATACCATTCCATCTCCATTCTCCAGTTAATCAAAACTTTAGTTTATCAACACTATCTAAGGTGGACATTCTTTTTAGCTCCTACGAGATCCAGAGTAGCTACGCGAAAGAGACGTCTTAGAAGAACCTCCCTCGAAATTAAGTTAATAACGATTGCCGTTTAGGCGTTTACTGATTTTGAAGAAATCATACAATCGTACGAGAAAATTTAAATTTTTGACAAACGTTTTTTTTATGACAATCGGGTTGTGTTCAGGATCAAAAGCTTGTATGGGATAAAAAAATGTTTTTCGGCTAAAAAAGCTGCAAATCTAGAATAAAAATTCCCATTCAAATTGTATTAAGAAAAAATATTTTTACTTTTCTTTACTTATCGCGGTTTCCCACGAATAACAAACATTATACAACGACTTTAGTGTGATTAAAAACTTACCTCATGATCAGCACTAGAAACGCCTCCAAACGAGGCTCTAAGCTTCCCCGCACCCTCTTTAAGTCCACACAGTTGCCCATCCTTTATACTAAAGTGTGAGTCATGTCGCCATTCGACAGCTCTAGATGTGAGTAGTTGCGCACGCGACGCGCCGCGCAAGATGGCGGCGATGGGTACGCAGGCGCCCACGCATACTGCGCGGGAGGTCGACACTTCCACGGTTAGGACTTCTTCAATGTTGACCTGTGGATTAAGACGGTTTTAGGTCTGGTAGCATTTGTGTTCAAATTTTAGGGTGTTTTAACCCCTCGTGTGTCGCGCATATTTTTTTCTAATAGTTTTCTCATTACTGATCTGCGCTTAGACATACGAAGGGTTAAGGTAAAGTTAATAATTGGCGAAGTTTAACACTTCTATTGTGGACGAGTGCTATGCGCTACGCTCGTAGCCGATCCCGTGATTTTTCCGCTTTGTAGCAAGAATGGAACTCCCCTCGGGAGTTCCCCGCGCTCAAAGTGTTAATACGGATTTTTTTAACGAAGAGGGACTTAAACCTCCGCTATGTTTGATAAGGATCCGTACAATATGTATTGAAATCAAATCAATTCAGAATTTGAATTCAAAATCCATTGTACTGACCCTTAGCAAACACAGACGAGGGGTTAATCGGATTTAAGATACATTTAAATATACTTCGAATTCGACGACGTTTCGAGTACGGCAATGCAGTCGTAGTTCCGAAGAATACAAGATTAAGTCCCATAATAAAGTTCATATGTGTGTGTATAAATATCGTTAAAATATTAATCAGCAAAAGACTGAAAAATGTAATGTTCCTTGAAATTGTATATTTTTTCAAATCGTATCTTTAACTCCGCCGGGCGTGAGATAATGGACATAATAACCGTTTGGAACCACTTTTAAGCATCTTCGGCAGTGTATGTGCAAGTTATTATTGAGAGAGACAAACATTGCTAGACAGAGATTTTTGTTAATGCCAGTATGAGACAAACATTGCTAGACAGAGATTTTTGTCAATGCCAGTATGAGACAAACATTGCTAGACAGAGATTTTTGTCAATGCCAGTATGAGACAAACATTGCTAGACAGAGATTTTTGTCAATGCCAGTATGAGACAAACATTGCTAGACAGAGATTTTTGTCAATGCCAGTATATTACCTCAACATGCTGCCTATCGCTAGCAACAAATTGGTCAACCACAACCAATTAATTAATATATTGTCTGTAAGTCTCTGCACTTAAACTACGAATCATCATCATCATCATCATCTCAGCCATAAGACGTCCACTGCTGAACATAGGCCTCCCCTCTGGACCTCCACATGTACCGGTTAGATGCGACCTGCATCCAGCGTGTCCCGGCGACCTTCATAAGGTCGTCTGTCCATCTTGTGGGTGGACGTCCTACGCTGCGTTTGCCTAGCCGTGGTCTCCACTCGAGCACTTTTCGACCCCTATGACTATATGAATTATATGAACATAACTAGATTGACTTATATACTGTTGTGTCAACAATACTTTGGAATCCCATTCTAATCGCGGTTTGATAATTACCTCAACATTCTGCCTATCGCCGGCCACACACTGATCCACTACAACCAAGTCATAGCTCCCTGGTCCCGGAACTACTGCCGATAGTTTCCCTCCATCGACGGAACCGCTGGATCCTTTAGGCGTTTCGACAGCGTACTTCCCACTTCCGCCGGAGACGGTCGCTATGTTTGAGACGGTCTCGCCTTCCCATGCTATATTTGTCTGTGGGAAATAATTGTTATTAGCTATTATACATATAGCGAACTTTATGAGTTAAGTTAACTACAGAGTAAAGCATGAAATAAAACTATGAAAACGGATAAACTCGCGTATATTAACTAATTTTAACTTCATTTATACGTTTCGAACACTTTACAGGATTCGTGGTCTGCGGATGACTGAATGAAGTTAAAATTAGTTAATGTACGCGAGTTTATCCGTTTTCATAGTTTTATTATAGAGTAAAGGTTCTAAAATAATATGTATGGCAAAAAGGGTTTGTGACAAAGACTTGTTAATTGAAAATTATAATAATTTTTAATCACAAATGTATATTTTAAACTTTTTGATGATGACGTAATTATCTGGAGCTCGCAATGCGTAATTCAGATTAACAAAAAAATTGTTGGGTCACTTTTTGCAGGTGCATTTCACGAGAATCGTCGGTTACGTGACGCCGTTCTACGCTTACATCTAAGAAAGTTAACATTTTTGGTGTATATTAATTTTATAACTGAGTTTTTGCATTTCTCTTTAATTTCTTTTCATTCATTTCTTCTAGAATTCTCGCACTTTTCATATACTTCTAAGGTAGCTGTCATAGCCGTCACGTTTCCGAAAAAGTACTTTCGTGGAATGCACCTGCAACATTGTCAATTTATTGACATCGGATTCCTTGGGGCAAATTTTCTTGACAGCTAGAGACTTCCTATACCGATAAATTCATCTATCGATATTAGTTTTAAATACTAGTGAACACACAAGAGGTTTGCTTATAAAGTATTTTTTTTTTTATAAAATAGTACAAGCAATAAAATAACAACTAAATGTTCTCATTCTTATTGCAAACGTTTTTAAAATTTACTCGTCACAATTAATTTCTTCATAACTGTCCCATCTTTTATTGTTGAAACTTAAACCCGTGCTAAATTACTTCAGGTTGCTTTCTAAGCAAGTCTTCTATTTTTTTAATACGCATTATTTATTTTCACTCAAAAATATAAAATGATTAAATACACTAAGTGTGACTTTCATACTTGTCTTCAGACCAATACATAGTTACAAAAATACAATGATGGGGGGGGGGCGGTCACTAGTGTGTAGAACTAGTATCGATAAATGAGTTTATCGATATAGGAAGTCCCTAGCTGTCAAGAGAATTCGCCCCACGGAATCCGATGTCTGTTTATTATACGCCCACCTTCAACGGGTCACATTTGAGCGGCGCGACAACCCTGGCTTGGATACTAGCAGTGGCTTCGGGAATGCTCGCTTTTAGTGTACCACTCCATCCAATAGCTTGTTCATCTGCTACGACCAGCTGTAAGAGAAATAACAGTTAACGTATTGTTTCAAATTGCGCAAGGGATATCGCGAGATGAAGAGACGATCGTGACGAGAGAAGACAACTAAACAGATCGACGAGTTACTCTAGTGGGTCTCAAGACAAAAACTGAAATAATGAAATAACTCATCGATAAGAAAGCGTTTATTTAAGATTTCCAAACTTGAAAAATTTAAATGCAACACCTGGGGCTGGGTTAGTAGCGGGCAACTTGTCTGTCCCGAGGGTAAACACCGCTTTTGGCAAGCGTTTTGGTGATGCTAGTAGCATTAAGCTTTACAACATGGCTGTTAAGCAGCAATCAGACAGTTGTCGTGCCACAGTACCGGTAGCCAAAGGTTAATATTTAACTGGTTAATTTCTTTTGATTATTATGAAACCGAGACCTTACTACTATAGTTACCCTAAGAGAAAAGTGATAGTTCTTGTATTGTTTCCTCTTTGTGCAAAACAAATTAAATAATCTTGTTGTTTTTTTGTTACCCTTTAATTACTTAACAATTATACTTACAAATTTAGCAAAATGTTTAATGTTTTCCTTATATGACAAAAATAACTGGTATCCCGCGATACAGGCCTAGCCTAGTGCGGGGACCCCTGCTTCCTAATGTATAGTTCCTAATGTATAGAAAACAACAAATACATAATTGTAAACATCTAACTTTAAGACCTTGTATATTCTTTGTGCAATAAAGACAAAGACAAGACAAGACAACTATGGTAATAAAAAAAACTCTAGGAAAAGTCGTCAGGCAGCAAGGCACACTCATACGTCTCATGTGCTTTTACTTTTCGAACAAACTATGTTATGCTATCGTACGTGTAGTACAATTTTTTTTAATTAGCGTACAATTTCGTACATTTAATGTACATTTTATTGATGTTAGTTTGAATACTGTACGACACCATGTCACCGCCAGGAAGTATGACACGGCACAGGCACATATTCTGGGTGGTGCTCTATAAACAGTCTATCGACGGCTCTGAATTCTATACCGGGGTGGTTAGTTTCAGTTTCCCATGACACTCGCAAGCCTTTCTCATCAAGACCCTACCAGATGTATCAATAGCTAACCTTAAAATTAGATCTCAGATCAGAGATGAGATCCTTATGAGTAACGCATCAAGGTTCAAATCGAGCAAGTACCTACACAAAATATACATACTCACTCACATACACTCACAGCACTCACGCCACACACAAATGTATAAGTACTTATAATAATTGTAATAAATATAATATCCTGCATATAATATGTTCATAATGATAGTGTAGTTTTAATTCGTATTGTATCGATTAATTTTAAATGTATACCATTAGTAATAATCACAATGTAACTATGCAAGGTGTCTTAGATAAATAGTGCTATCTTCTCTGTATACCTGCACTACGTGACAATAAGCTGAGTGAGGACCCTTTGGCACTTCGATATCTCTGTTTTTATGTAATATAATTCTAAGTTATGTTTTGTGCTAATAAATTCATTTCATTTCAAATTGTAATGCTCACCTGATAGTACTTATACGGCACCGGCACAGGGACATATTCTGGATGGTGCTCTATAAACAGTCTATCGACGGCTCTGAACTCTATGCCGGGGTGGTTAGGTTCAGTTTCCCAAAGCCTTTCTCATCGAGACCCTACCAGATGTATCAAGAGCTAAACTTAAAATTAGATCTCAGATCAGAGATGAGATCCTTATGAGTAACGCATTAAGGTTCAAATCGAGCAAGTACCTACACAAAATATACATACTCACTCACATACACTCACAGCACTCACGCCACACACAAATGTATAAGTACTTATAATAATTGCAATAAATATAATATCCTGCATATAATATGTTTATAATGATAGTGTACTTTTAATTCGTATTGTATCAATTAATTTTAAATGTATACCATTAGTAATACTCACAATGTAACTTTGCAAGGTGTCTTAGATAAATAGTGCCATCTTCTCTGTATACTTCGGGCCTCACTGAAAATCAGCGTTGCGTAGTGTGCCCTGCGGTGCACTACGTGACAACAAGCTGAGTGAGGACCCTTTGGCACTTCGATATCTCTGTTTTTATGTAATATAATTCTAAGTTATATTTTGTGCTAATAAATTCATTTCATTTCATTTCAAATTGTAATCCTCACCTGATAGTACTTATACGGCACTGGCACAGGGACATATTCTGGATGGTGCTCTATAAACAGTCTATCGACGGCTCTGAACTCTATGCCGGGGTGGTTAGGTTCAGTTTCCCAAGACACTTGCGGGCCTAACTCGTCGAGAAGCTCTCTACCTAACGCGTCGAGTAGAGTAACTTTTACTGTTACTTCGTGGCCGGGGCGAAGCCAGATTCTGAAACAAAATGTACCATTAAACGAGTCTATACTTGAATAGGCCTCCGTATTAGTATTAGGCTATTTGTCAGCCTCCGTAGCCTAGTTGGTAGTGACCCTGCCTACGAAGTTGGAGGTTCTGGGTTCGAATCCCGGTGAGGGCATTATTTGTGTATTTATTTATCACAAATATTTGTTCTTTCGCCGTCTATCGTCGCCTGGTACCCACATCACAAGCCTTAATTCAGCTTACCGTGGGACTCAGTCGATTTGTTTAAGAGCTGGTTGGTACAGGAATGTTTTTACTCAGTTGATGAATTTTTTGACTATTTTAAATGTAATTAGACTGACAATTGTAATTTTATTTATGTAATTATATATATATTTGATATTAGGTTAAGTATGGCATGATATTGGTTGAGAATCATAAAGCATTACTATTAGTCGAATATTAATAATATATGAAGAATTTAGTCTAGTTTGTATCTATTTGCATTTTGCTTCTGGTAAAATATGCATGTTTTAATATGTTCATTCCATCTTGTATACCATATTTTATGCAAAATAAAGAGATTTGATTTGATTTGATTTTGATTTGATATCCCAAGATATTTATTTATTTATAGGCCGCTTTGTGAAGATATAAGAGGCAGCTAGTAAACCATTCTTCAGTTGAGAGTAAAAAAAAAGGTAAACAAATGGCTGACTTTCCATAGCACGACGTCTCTAATACATATTACGTCTTAATAGTACGGTCAAATCGTACATAATTTTACCCTAAACTCGCAAATCAAGTAGTATCGCTGCATTTTTGGTATGTTGTTTAGACACCATAGGACAGTATAAAACCATATTTTGCAAGCAAAAAAAAGTTGTGCTAGCTGGGTAGTACGTGAAAAACTGCGAAATTTACGGGCATTTTTTAGTTTCTGATTTTTATTTAAAAAACCTTACGTTTTTTGATATTATACGTAAATAAACGTTTAAAGACTAATAAATTTCCAACAAGTTGAGCTAACATGCATTACCGTAGGTCTTATAGTTTCAGAGATTCGAGACTTTAAAAAGTACCCCTTTTTGTAAACTACATAAAATTTTGTGTTTTGCTAACGTTTTCGACTTAATATCACCTCACTTAATTATGCTACGAAAAACATGCAATAATGACCTTATAGCGCACTTAATATTCTTTAATTTAAGGGTAAAATTAGGTCAGTGAACTTTGTAGTTGAAAGTATAAACCCGAAATTCCAAAGGCAGGAGGCCCGCTATCTAAGTTTTTCATACAAATCGCAAGTCGAGTTGCAAAGCTGCAATTTTGGTATATTATAAAGGCCTTATAGATATATACGAAAATGCATATTAAAAGAAAAACAAAAAAATAATTTGGGCATAGGACGTAAAAAACGGAAAAAAATTCGCACTTGTTTTAGTTTTTGACGTTTAACTAAAAATCTATTATCTTTTTGATACTGATTGCTATAAAACTAAGAAAGAACATTAAATTTGAAAGGATTTGAGCTACGTTGCATCACCGTAAGTTATATATATTTTGAGATACGACATTTCATAAAGTGCCCTATTATCAAAACATAAACAAATTTTAGGGTACGTTAAAGCTATTCACTAAATATTGGCAAAACGTTCGCGCCAAAAAAAAAAAGTAATTGTAGATAATAACTACATTAAATTTGGAACATATTGAGCCGATAACAATTACTGTAAGTCTTATAGTTGGGGGTATAAGAGGCTTCAAAACATGCATTTAGTTTCTTAACTTAATGAAGGGCACATTTTGAAATGTCGTATCTCTAAATTTATATAATTTAGGGTAATGCAACGTAGCTCAAATCCTTTCAAATTTAATATTCTTTCATAGTTTTATAGCAATTAGTATCAAAAAGTTATAGTTTTTTAGTTAAACGTCAAAAACTAAAAAAAGTCCGATTTTTTTTCAGTTTTTTACGTCCTATACCTAAATCCTTTTTTTTCTTTACTTGTAATATGCATTTTCGTACATCCCTATAGAGCCTATATAATATACAAAAATTGCAGCTTTGCAACACGACTTGCCATTTGTATGAAAAACTTAGATAGCGGACCTCCTGCTTTTTGAATTTCGCGTTTTTAGTTTCAATTACAAGGTTTACTGACCCAATTTTACCCTTAAATGAAAGAATATTAATTGCGCTATAAGATAATTATTTCATGTTTTTCGTAGCATAATTAGGTAAGGCGATATTAAACCAAAAACGTTAGCAAAACTCTTTTATCTGGTTTACAAAACAGGGTACTATTTGAAGTCTCGAATCTCTGAAGCTATAAGACCTACGGTAATGCATGTTATCTCATCTTATTACAAATTCATTCATCTTTAAACGTTACCTGATACATATTGTCAAAAAACGTAAGGCCTTTTTTATAAAAATCAGAAACTAAAAATAGACAGTAAATTTCACAGTTTTCCACGTATAACGCAGTTAGCACAACTTTTTTTTGCTTGCAAAATGTGGTTTTATACTGCCCTATGGTGTCTTAATAACCATACCTGGGATAACTGGGGGCAAGTTATAGGGATTTGATATCGATTAAAAAGATGTCGATATAATTATAATAAAATATGTGCTTATTGAACATTATTGATTACAGTACAGAGATTCGATGTCATATCTGATATCGGGCCTCTTGTATGCAGATGTCATTTTAATCAAAATGACAATTTAAATATTGATATTTTAATATTAATTGTATATTTTGAAAACTAATTTAAAATAAACGCGTAACTACCCGTTTAAACTTATTTTTTATTTTTATTGAAGAGTAAGTACCTAATATTTATTTATGCCGAATAACATTTTGATGTTGTCATTTACAGTAACATCGATATATTTTTAGTCGATAAAATATTTTGCTACATCACTTTCGTATAAATGCCCCGAGTTATCCCAGGTATGTTAATAACATACCAAAAATGCAGCTTTACTACATGTTTTGCGAGTTTAATATACGATTTGACCGTACTATAAACACGTTCGCAGATATATTTTTACGTTAATACTAATGAATATCAATAATTTTACCAAACAAATATGTGAACTTCTGGTTTAAGGTTTTAAATTGGCGATAAAACCAAGATTGTGTTCTGAAAGTGCGTGATTAAAATGCAAACTTCCTGGTTTGTTGACCTTTTTTTTGCTTTCAACTCAAGAATGGTATAGATTGTGGACAAGACTCGCCTCATAAAAGCACGCATTTATTTACGATTTTAGTGTATTTCTATCCTTACGCGGATTCCGCATGGATCCGCTTATATATTTTAGTGTAAATTGGCCATATTTTAACATTGATAGGACATACGAAACGGTTGTCATCAGCCTCTGCTGGATTCCAGCGCTGGACGTAGGCCTTTCTTATCAACTATGCGTGTATTACGAGTAACTATGATGATATTGATGACGCTGCTACCCATTAGAGCATGGAATATCGGAGGGTTTTACGGATTTTCCGATAATTTCGTTATTTTATTTATAATTAAATTATAGACGTCATTCTTTTGTTCATGGGCCAAAATTCTTATCGTTGTCTTATTTTGTGTCCCTAAATAACGTGACGCAGTGGTGGTTTTTATATGAAATGATTTTTTGTTTTCAATTTTTGATTGTAGAATTAAAATTTAACGTGAAAAAGAAATAGGAGTGCACCGGATTATTTTAATATACTGAGTCCAAATAGCAACTAAAAGCGTGACAGAATGGTATGAAACAAGACAACGAAAATAATTTTTCATCACACTTGCTTGTAGCGGGAGTAATAGAAAAGTGAAATTCCCTAGGGAGTAATAAAAATGTCAGTACGTAATTTTATAATATTATGTCTTAAAACTTTTTTTTGTCGGCAAGTGTGATGAAAAACATTGTATGCATCACGGTCGGTAAGCGGAATACTAACTCGAGTCATAAAACCCTTCGCCTAACGGCATCGGGCTTCTAACATTCTCGTTAGTAATTCCGTACTTACCTCCCTTAATGCCCAATGTACCATTGACCCTCATGCCAAACTCTTGTGAATAGACCTGTCGGGATTAAGGCTGAAAACAGTGCTCGACCGACGGTCAGCGCTGACCGTACGTCCTGACCGTCAGCGCTGACCGTCGGTTCTGAAAATGCATTCAGTGATAAGCTGACGGCGAACTGCGACGCGTGTATTGCTGAGTGTACGTTCGGTCGCTCCGTCAGCGAAGCACTGGACGCATCCACACAATCTCATAGCTCGTCGGTCGACCGACGTACGCGCAACCGACGAGCTGGACCGACGGCTCGACCGACCGTACGCGCGGACCGAATCACGCACGTACCGTCAGCGTAGCTGAGTGCGCATTCATAGGCTTGCATAGATATAGCTACGCCTACTGACGGTCAGCTCTGACCGTCGGTCAAGCAATGTTTACAGCCTTAAACTGTCACCAATAATTTAGATTACAACAAGGCGTTATTTTAAGGAACATACTTAGGTCCGCCTGCGCAGTCGTTGGGCGCGCCAGGCTCGAGCCGCACGCGCGCCACGTGCTGCGCGCAGGCCGCGTCGAACTGCGCCGACTCGCGCTCTTCTGCGCCAGATATCAGCGCCAAGCTGGTGTCGCCTGTCTGTCATTGTAAGGAACGTACTTAGGTCCGCCTGCGCAGTCGTTGGGCGCGCCAGGCTCGAGCCGCACGCGCGCCACGTGCTGCGCGCAGGCCGCGTCGAACTGCGCCGACTCGCGCTCTTCTGCGCCAGATATCAGCGCTAATCGGGTGTCGCCTTTCTGGAAATTCGATGAAACTTAACATTTTCATTTCTGCCAGTGCACGGGGAAAGGTACCTTGTCACGACTCTTAAAATAGAACTTAAGTGTTTTTCTATAAAGTCCATTTTAAACACCGTGACAAGGTACCTTCCCGTGTGCACTGACATTTTTTTGTATGTAAGGGTCAATTATTTTCGTTGTATTGTTTCATACCACTCTTATCACGCTGTTAGTTGCTGTTTCGATTCAGTATATAAAAAAACCGGTGTACTTGTATTTCTTTTTCTTTTCACGCTAGATTTTAATACATACATCAGAAATTGAAAACAAAATATCATCTCATACAAAAATCACCACTGCGTCACGTTCTTTAGGGACACAAAATAAGACAACGAAACGAATTTGACCCGTAAATTGCAATATGGAGATTGGTCTGAAATAAATTTATTCATTCATTAAAATTACACAGTTATTCATACCTATTAATTTATTCAAACCATCAAGGAGTGTGGCCCATAATTTCCGAAAACTGTTTTTACTTGGTCGCAAATTTTCCGTTCTCATATTTTACCAATACCTACATTTATTCGCTTTATTTAACTTTCTCTTTCCCCGTCCTCTCCATCTTAGTGTCCGCAGCAAAGCTCAGAAGGAAACAATAAGAATCTAAAAAAAGTTAACAAAAAAAAGTGTGCCCCCCCCTCCATCTTTTGACCAATGAGTCAAAAAATAAGAAAAAAATCAGGAATATTACACTTACAGAACAGATACTTAAAAATAAAACTATTTCGAGCATAATCGGCCCAGCCCTTTTCAAATAACTATGGAACCCTATACTGAGCATGGCCCGACGTCCACCTAGCCGGTTTTTTTTATGTATTTATAATAAAGGTTAACTGGAAGAGATCCCTTACAGGGACAAGTTCGCCTTTGTACCTGTAAATTTTTTTGTAAAAATGTGTACTTTTGCCCGTGTTTTGTGTTTTTGAATTTACATACATACATATAATAATACATACCCTGCGACAGGAAAGTGTAAAGAGCTGCAAATCCGGATGGCGATGCGGCGGCGGCCCGTCGCGCGTCGTCAGCTCCGCGATGCGGGGGTCGTTCGACGACGGCGATAACGCTTCTCCTTCCGCTAGCACCTGCGTAGATAACGGAATTGAGAAATAGAAAATATTACATTCAAGTCATTATCTTTCATTACCTTAGTTTGCCTTTTTATGTACTGAATGTGTATTTTGGATAATGTTTATTTAATATATATTTGTCTAAGTATATAGTATGTATTTATATTCTATATTTATTTATGTTCTTCCTAAATGTATGTGTATTTATTTTATTTTTAGTTTACTATCTTGCTCATGCACTGCCCATTGTTAATGATTTCTGTTTCTTTTATCTCCTGCTACCCCAAGGTTGTCTGGAAGAGATCGCATATAGCGATAAGACCGCCTGTTGCTACCTTTCTATTTAATTGTTCTGTATTTTGTTTTCTTTCTTTGTGGTGCAATAAAGCATATTTATTATTATTACATTATAATATTATTTAAAAAATGGGCATATTTGATCGAAAAAGGAGGATGCCAAACTTCGGTCTCGGACATGCGTATAGTATAGTTTGGCCAGGAGAGAGAATCGTTGGCTCCGCAATGCGGAGGTCATTCGACTCGGGTAATGGGACTTCACTTAGCACCAGCGTAGATAATGGAATTTAAAATGTATACAATAATAGCTTTCTAAAATATTTGTAACATGTTACACTTAAAGAATTATGCCCTAACTTTTACTCGTTAAGGAATGTCAACCTTCCTTCATCATCACCAACTTGAGACGTTCCTTCACTACAAGACGCAAATAGTTGAGTGCATGCATCAGCCTATGATAGTCCACTGCAGGATGTAGGCCTCTCCTATTAACTATGCTATACGCATTAGGAGGTAAATGCCCATAATCGCCACGCTGGGCAAGCGGATTGGCGATCGCAGTAATGTGTCTAATATGATGATTGATGACGCTGCTGCCCGTCATCAATCCTTTATCAAATAACGGTCAGTGACACTTCAATCCCTTAGTCGACTCTTACGACACCCGCAGGAGGAGTTGGGGTGGTGACAAATGTATTCTTACTGCCGTCACCACACGGCCAATAGTTGAGTATAGCTTTCAAAAATAAATGAACCATGTCATATGAGCCTACAAAATGCAAAGAGTTCCCTCGATTTGTCCAGGATCATTCATCGAATTTGGATCCGATGACAATGGCGGTCGCAATGACACGCGCGCGGTGGCTCCCGCTCTGCCGCGTGACACGGACCAATGACACGCCGGCGTCGCCCGCACTATCTACTACACACCGGCAGCGTGGCGCCCAGCAGCGCGGCGGCCCGGCCCGGCCACACGACGCGCGGCGCGGCCCGCACTAACACGCGCGCGGTGGCTAGCTCTGCCGCGTGACACGGACCAATGACACGCCGGCGTCGCCCGCACTATCTACTACACACCGGCAGCGTGGCGCCCAGCAGCGCGGCGGCCCGGCCCGGCCACACGACGCGCGGCGCGGCCCGCACTAACACGCGCGCGGTGGCTAGCTCTGCCGCGTGACACGGACCAATGACACGCCGGCGTCGCCCGCACTATCTACTACACACCGGCAGCGTGGCGCCCAGCAGCGCGGCGGCCCGGCCCGGCCACACGACGCGCGGCGCGGCCCGCACTAACACGCGCGCGGTGGCTAGCTCTGCCGCGTGACACGGACCAATGACACGCCGGCGTCGCCCGCACTATCTACTACACACCGGCAGCGTGGCGCCCAGCAGCGCGGCGGCCCGGCCCGGCCACACGACGCGCGGCGCGGCCCGCACTAACACGCGCGCGGTGGCTAGCTCTGCCGCGTGACACGGACCAATGACACGCCGGCGTCGCCCGCACTATCTACTACACACCGGCAGCGTGGCGCCCAGCAGCGCGGCGGCCCGGCCCGGCCACACGACGCGCGGCGCGGCCCGCACTAACACGCGCGCGGTGGCTAGCTCTGCCGCGTGACACGGACCAATGACACGCCGGCGTCGCCCGCACTATCTACTACACACCGGCAGCGTGGCGCCCAGCAGCGCGGCGGCCCGGCCCGGCCACACGACGCGCGGCGCGGCCCGCACTAACACGCGCGCGGTGGCTAGCTCTGCCGCGTGACACGGACCAATGACACGCCGGCGTCGCCCGCACTATCTACTACACACCGGCAGCGTGGCGCCCAGCAGCGCGGCGGCCCGGCCCGGCCACACGACGCGCGGCGCGGCCCGCACTAACACGCGCGCGGTGGCTAGCTCTGCCGCGTGACACGGACCAATGACACGCCGGCGTCGCCCGCACTATCTACTACACACCGGCAGCGTGGCGCCCAGCAGCGCGGCGGCCCGGCCCGGCCACACGACGCGCGGCGCGGCCCGCACTAACACGCGCGCGGTGGCTAGCTCTGCCGCGTGACACGGACCAATGACACGCCGGCGTCGCCCGCACTATCTACTACACACCGGCAGCGTGGCGCCCAGCAGCGCGGCGGCCCGGCCCGGCCACACGACGCGCGGCGCGGCCCGCACTAACACGCGCGCGGTGGCTAGCTCTGCCGCGTGACACGGACCAATGACACGCCGGCGTCGCCCGCACTATCTACTACACACCGGCAGCGTGGCGCCCAGCAGCGCGGCGGCCCGGCCCGGCCACACGACGCGCGGCGCGGCCCGCACTAACACGCGCGCGGTGGCTAGCTCTGCCGCGTGACACGGACCAATGACACGCCGGCGTCGCCCGCACTATCTACTACACACCGGCAGCGTGGCGCCCAGCAGCGCGGCGGCCCGGCCCGGCCACACGACGCGCGGCGCGGCCCGCACTAACACGCGCGCGGTGGCTCCCGCTCTGCCGCGTGACACGGACCAATGACACGCCGGCGTCGCCCGGGCGCACTATCTACTAGGGTGGATCGCGGTTGTACGAGTTTTTTTTATTTTATTTCAAACGTAATGGGCTAGTGAAAAGTAGATGCTCTGCTTATTACTTTAAAAGGAAATTAACTTATTTTTTGAAATTTCTTAGTTTTAATACTGCCCCAAGCCTGTCAAACATCAACCATATTGTAATCTGTGGGCCACATTTTGGCAAAGATAACTATAATTCTGGTGTATAGTTGTAGTCTGCGTCTGATAATAGTTATAAAGACTAGGCTAGAATCGCGGAAAATAATGCCGGTATTTAACACAAAGAGAGATTACAAACTAATGTAAACGAGCGAAATTTTGTCAATTTTTCAAGGTATTTTCTAAGATAAAAAGTCATGTTAATTGCACGAAATGTGTACTACTAGATTATTTATGAGTCTACAACATTCGATTTGTCCAGGATTCATTCATCGATTTTGGATCCGATGACAATGGCGGTGGCCCCCGCTCTGACACGCGGACCAATGACACGCCGGCGTCGCCCGGCCGCACTATCTACTACACACCGGCAGCGTGGCGCCCAGCAGCGCGGCGGCCCGGCCCGGCCACACGACGCGCGGCGCGGCCCGCACTAACACGCGCGCGGTGGCTAGCTCTGCCGCGTGACACGGACCAATGACACGCCGGCGTCGCCCGCACTATCTACTACACACCGGCAGCGTGGCGCCCAGCAGCGCGGCGGCCCGGCCCGGCCACACGACGCGCGGCGCGGCCCGCACTAACACGCGCGCGGTGGCTAGCTCTGCCGCGTGACACGGACCAATGACACGCCGGCGTCGCCCGCACTATCTACTACACACCGGCAGCGTGGCGCCCAGCAGCGCGGCGGCCCGGCCCGGCCACACGACGCGCGGCGCGGCCCGCACTAACACGCGCGCGGTGGCTAGCTCTGCCGCGTGACACGGACCAATGACACGCCGGCGTCGCCCGCACTATCTACTACACACCGGCAGCGTGGCGCCCAGCAGCGCGGCGGCCCGGCCCGGCCACACGACGCGCGGCGCGGCCCGCACTAACACGCGCGCGGTGGCTAGCTCTGCCGCGTGACACGGACCAATGACACGCCGGCGTCGCCCGCACTATCTACTACACACCGGCAGCGTGGCGCCCAGCAGCGCGGCGGCCCGGCCCGGCCACACGACGCGCGGCGCGGCCCGCACTAACACGCGCGCGGTGGCTAGCTCTGCCGCGTGACACGGACCAATGACACGCCGGCGTCGCCCGCACTATCTACTACACACCGGCAGCGTGGCGCCCAGCAGCGCGGCGGCCCGGCCCGGCCACACGACGCGCGGCGCGGCCCGCACTAACACGCGCGCGGTGGCTAGCTCTGCCGCGTGACACGGACCAATGACACGCCGGCGTCGCCCGCACTATCTACTACACACCGGCAGCGTGGCGCCCAGCAGCGCGGCGGCCCGGCCCGGCCACACGACGCGCGGCGCGGCCCGCACTAACACGCGCGCGGTGGCTAGCTCTGCCGCGTGACACGGACCAATGACACGCCGGCGTCGCCCGCACTATCTACTACACACCGGCAGCGTGGCGCCCAGCAGCGCGGCGGCCCGGCCCGGCCACACGACGCGCGGCGCGGCCCGCACTAACACGCGCGCGGTGGCTAGCTCTGCCGCGTGACACGGACCAATGACACGCCGGCGTCGCCCGCACTATCTACTACACACCGGCAGCGTGGCGCCCAGCAGCGCGGCGGCCCGGCCCGGCCACACGACGCGCGGCGCGGCCCGCACTAACACGCGCGCGGTGGCTAGCTCTGCCGCGTGACACGGACCAATGACACGCCGGCGTCGCCCGCACTATCTACTACACACCGGCAGCGTGGCGCCCAGCAGCGCGGCGGCCCGGCCCGGCCACACGACGCGCGGCGCGGCCCGCACTAACACGCGCGCGGTGGCTAGCTCTGCCGCGTGACACGGACCAATGACACGCCGGCGTCGCCCGCACTATCTACTACACACCGGCAGCGTGGCGCCCAGCAGCGCGGCGGCCCGGCCCGGCCACACGACGCGCGGCGCGGCCCGCACTAACACGCGCGCGGTGGCTAGCTCTGCCGCGTGACACGGACCAATGACACGCCGGCGTCGCCCGCACTATCTACTACACACCGGCAGCGTGGCGCCCAGCAGCGCGGCGGCCCGGCCCGGCCACACGACGCGCGGCGCGGCCCGCACTAACACGCGCGCGGTGGCTCCCGCTCTGCCGCGTGACACACGGACCAATGACACGCCGCGAGTTGCCCAGGCGCACTCTATCACGCAACAGGCACCCTCTGAAAAAAAAATGCGATAAGTTACAATACTGTTCGTCAGTAAAAAAAATACTTTCCATAGCATTTGACGTTTTGACACATCGTGAAGCACGTTCACATATATATATTTAAATTTTTAGTGTATAACTTTTAGTATGTGAATGTGTTTAAGTTGGTGATAAAACCAAGATTGTGTTCTAAAAGTGCGTGGTTATGAAAGAAAGCATCGTATCGTAAAAAGCAAAGTATCGTCAAAGCATATCGGATTGCATATACCCGAGAAATTTGACCGGTGGTTGCTAAGACCGAGTGGCCGAGGAGTACAGGCATCAGCCGCGAAAGCTGAGTACGTGGGTTCGATCCCCACCTCGGACATAGGTGATCTTGGTCGTTTTTCTTTGGTATATGACATCTAATATTTATCATCGTATCGTAATTATACATAAATAAAAAAAATTGTACATTAATGCAAACGCCGGGAAACCAAACTTAGCAGGCTGAGCAGGTATACAAGAAGATTCAGCAGATCGTAACGAGGCCATAAGATAGAAAGCCTGTTTGGTTTCCTGGCGAAGCAAGTATAGTGCTCTTCTCAAACTTGCAATGATATAAAAAATCGGAAGTCAATTTCACAATATTCAAACAGTCATAATAAGTCAAATAAAATAACGAAACGAATCTACAACATTAAAAAAACAACTTACACGTCAAATACTTTTAAATTATTTGGCATAATCATACCTGGTGACATCGACATTAGTCCACCACATTTTTTTTTACTTTAGTCTAATTTAACGTAAGTTTTGTCGGCATTTTATTGCAAATTTGACTGTATGTTTGACTGGAGGTTTTCAATTAGACTATATGTTTTTTTTTTATGTTTGTTACCTCAGAACTTTCGACTGGGTGAACCGATTTCGATAATTCTTTTTTTAACGGAATTCAAAACAAACCATTATGATGGGATCTTGGAGAAATCGGTTAAAGTCAGTTTTTTTTTATTTTTTTATTGGGTGATACTAAAAAAGCTCAGTTATCACTATCACTCTAAATCCACGTAATAGATGATACCTGCGACCATATTAATAACATGGACGTCTAACGCCAGCTCAAAAATGCCCCCAAAACCAACTGTTCAATTGTGCCAAGATGGGCAGGACATAGCGCTTTTCTTAACACCACGCATATTTCAACGCAACATCTTTGACAATTTTTATAGAATATAGCCAATCAACACTTTGATGGACCAATGATATTTTTAAATGGCGGTTTAAGTTTTTATAGGTTGATATTGAAATTCATTACCGTGATGCATTGCAAAGGGAGTGACATATGTCAACTAAAATTCAGGACCGTTTTTAAAAGGCATCTTAGTATGGCGTGCGGCTTCCATGTTTTATTTGTTCGTAGGATGATACTTACCGACAGGCTCGACCCAAGGTGCCGCTGTCACATTGTGGGGCTCCGGCCCTTCCAACAATGATACGGCAAATGATGCGCAGTTGCAACTACAAATACAACAATAAATGAGCAATAGGCATGAATGGCAAGTCAAATCAACGTTTTTTTCGAACTGATAAAACGATCGGTACGATGATTTTTTATGTGAAATACATAAAAGTGACGTCACGTTTGTATACTGTCAAATGATCTACTCTTTTAAGTTCTTTCCATTTTATTAAATAGAATGGTTGTACAAAACTGGAATCTATATATTATTATGTCGTGCATAATGTGAAATAATTTATTTTAGACATGTATTGTCTAATTCGTCTATTGGAATAGATCCAGGGACCGGAATTCTATTTCCTCCATACAAAAAGAACGGTTCTTTTTCGTTCATCAGTCTATAAATTCTAAGTTAATGGAGTTATTTAAAAATATGTTATTGTAAAATACATAAAATATTAAGTAGTACAACATAAAGAGTATAAAACATTAAAATATTGGGCTATTTCAAGGATTTTGTAAAATAACGGGTGATTTATTTAAGTTTTTAACATATACAAGCGAAAGCCTATTTTTATACTCACGTGTGGAAATTGTAATATTCGCCAGTGGAAGGGTGTGTGGCAGTCAACGCGATGTGTAAATGGTGCTGTTTGCCAACGCGAGCGTGGCCCGAACTCGACACTTGGATCAGTTCAGGCGGGGCAACCAGGATTCTGAGGACAAAACATTTTTCACACCACCTATTCGAATACGGGTCTTTTTTTCCCTGCTGGGAGGGATCAAAGTGGCACTTTTCTGTTCAAGGACTCTATTCCCAGCCTAAAAAATTACAATGAAATATGAAAATAAACAGTATGTTCATAAATTTCATAATTGATAAAAAAATCTTCAGAATCGTATTCGAATCTTAATTTTATGCAAATAATTTGCATAAATATTAAATATGTGATATATCTTTTATTTTTCTCATAGGTGGTGTGAAAAGCAGTATGTGTCACACGGTATCAAAAATATTTCGTCTTGGGCGTTAACGCTTGAATCCGTCATTACGCTCAGGATTCCACTTTAGAATCCCTCACTACGGTCGGGATTCAATTGTGGAATCCGTCGCTCCATTCAGGATTCAATATACGCCCACGCCGGAAATATATCATTTTTATCCCTTGTGACACAATCTACTATTGTTTAACAAACTTCAAAAAAGGACGAGTGTCTCGATTCGACTGTTTTTCTTTTCTATGTATGTCAGGTACTCGATATTTTCGAGAATCGTGAACGGGTTATACCCTCCTGTTAACACCCACTTGACACCAGTTGTAACAACTGGGATTTTTTTTCGCGCCTGTCACTACTAGAGTACTTGCTGGTAACTACGATAAGAAATCTCAGTAATTTTTATTCGCAGTTGTTCCCACTAGTAACACGTGAGAAAAAAATCCCAGTTCTTAATACCACTTACTGGTGTCTACCCATCAGACATACAGGTAACATTTTTTCATTACATTTCATTTAATGTCATTGTTTCATTACATTTCATTTAATGTCATTGTTTTCGTTACATTTCAGTTAATTTCATTGTTTTATTACATTTCATTTAATGTCATTGTTTCATTACATTTGATTTAATGTCATTGTTTCATTACATTTCATTTAATGTCATTGTTTCTATACTTTTACTCCCATATTCATAAACGTCTCCTAACTTAGCGCAGCCGCTAAGTAACTTTTGTCCCTTTCGGTCTTACCAATATGTCTAAAAGAGTGAAAGGAACAAACAATACTTATCGGCTTGCTAAGTTAGAAGTTTATGACAAAGGGGGTTAGTACTTACTTGCCAAAAGCCCGGACATAAGGATACGCCTTCAGCTGCACTCGGACGTCTATCTCACTCGTGCCGCGGACGGCGAGCATCCCCGCGGGAGAGAGCGAGACGGCGTTAGATTCCAAGGTTTCTACTTCAGACCACTGGACTGGTTCGTCACCTCCACCACGGTGTCTTAGCTGGATTTCCCTGTTAATTTAAATGGACTGATATATTTACAAGAAGCTAATATATTTTAAAATGCATATGTTCACAAAATGCTCTTTTTAAAGGTTCACTTTTGCGCAAAATAGTACATTACGAAAAAATGAACAAAAAATGAACTTCAAAACTTTTCGCACGTGAATTATGCGACATTTTTCAGTACAGGTGGCCTTCAAGTCTCGGCCTGACAAGAAATGTTGATCAAACGGGTTGCTCACGTAATTTTAGTCGATAATTGCTCGACATGTTTCGATCCATTTTGGGGATCCTCATCATGGAGTACCCGCGACCAAAGCCCGACGTGTACTGCGGGTGCTGACCTCAGGCAGCGCTGGCGGGGGCGGCGAAAGGTGATGGGGATCCTCTAAATGGATCGAAACATGTCGAGCAATTAGCGACTAAAATTACGTGAGTAACCCGTTTGATCAATATTTAAATATGTTTGAGTCTCACGTTAGTTATAATTCTAAAATTGACAAGAAATGAATCACTTTTCGCACTAGTGCGTAATAAAAGCACCGTCTGGACTGAAGATATGCTTTTCCGCTCCTATCCGGAGATGTATTTTGATTGTTGTTTTCTGCACTGTCTAATTAGTAACTACTGCCGAAAAATAACCGACACTCGTTCATAAAATGCCGTAGCTATTTCCATATACCTACAGTTTATACAGATAACCCGTAGCAATAAAAAGAGACAATCCTGTATTAGAAAAATCAATTGAACAAGAACAAACTGTATCATCTATCTATGCGTTTTAAACCTCCATTTTAGTAAACCTTATTTTCCTGATCCTTTTTTCTTGACCATCATTGGAGAGAATAAGATGACCGCAAAAATGGGAACACTATTTTAAAGTAGATTTAGACCAAACGAGCATTCGATCATCCTATCCCACACTCTACGAAATTTGTTCGTTACACAAAACGTGATTCGTCGAAATTCGTTGATTTCGTAGAGTGGGTGATAGAATGAGCGAAGGTTCGTTTGGTCTAAATGCACCTTTATTGTCATGCTCCGAAATTGATGGTCTTTGTACACATTTCGGTGGGGTTGGCTCAACTTTCCGAGTTGTCAGTTCATACGTATGGTGCACATAATAATAAAATGTAGTAGATTGAAATAGAGGCCTTTGAAATAAATCTACTTACTGAGTAGTGTCAGTCCATGCCACATAAAGTTCCGGAGGCACCACTGCTAAAGGTTCTACAGCAATTGCCGATGCTTTCCCTTCCACCTAAAAATAAAAAAAATTAAGTATGCAAAACATTTACATGTTATATCAGAGCCTACTGGTTTCAATTGTCCTGCATGGATGACACAGCGAAAAAATGCTTTAGACAAATTTTAAAAAAGGACTTCAACTGTTTTCTCCAAGATCCCATCATCACACCCCGACTTGGTGCCAACGTGACTATCTCGGTTTGTTTTGAAGTCGGTTAAAAAAAGTAATTATCGAAATCGGTGATATTAAGTTATTCGTCCTTTTGTTGTGCTCATGCTTACTGCAAATTTAAGACTTATGTGCTTTTCTAATGGATGCCCTTTGTCAGAACTAGACCAAATTAAAATGAAACCAATCGGTCAGCATCAGCTTTCAAATAAAAAAGAATCATTAAAATCGGTTCCCAGTCGGAAGTTCTGAGGTAACAAACAAAAAAAACACAACAGTTGAATTGAGAACCTCCTCCTTTTTAACCGACTTCTAAAAAGGTTACCCGATATTTCCGAGAATCGTGAACAGATTTGAATATTTTTTTTTAATCGAACGTGTATAACGCCGAAATGGTCCCGTTGGCACCAAGTTGGCGTCTGATGATGGGATCTTGGAGAAATCGAGGGATCTCTTCAAATGTTATAGGTACCTACATGTATGGCGCTTTTCGTACTTTTAATTCATTTACAAGCATTTGCATTCAGAAAGTAGGATTTGATGATAGGAAACCAATGATGGGAGAAATCGGTTGGTCTTCAACCGATTTAAAATTTTTAATTTGGTGATTATTTATGAAGTCAGTTGAAAATGCATTAGTATCTCACCTTTCTAGAAACACTTCTCCCGGCAACAGAATAAAGCTTAGCCGTAACTGTGAACCGCCCAGCATTGTTAGCCACAGCATCAGTTATAGTTCCATTCTCCGTCGACCTCACCAAATCCACATTAGCCTCTCCATCCACCGTCAATCTTATCAACATTTCATCACCCGCCGTCAACGCATGTCCATCTTCATCATACACTACGCAATGTATGATAAAAGGGTCTGATTGTATCACTAAATTCGCTGGCCGGATAGACACTTTGATGCTATGAGGTTCAGCGACGTTTAAAACTGCTGTGGCGACTTCAGTTGCGCCGGACAGTAGGTGTACGTTGGTGGTCCCGATTTGCGTGCCTCGTACGAGGCTGATTGCGTCTTCTAAACGGGCGATGTCTGTGACTGGTACAGTCATGTGGTAGAGGGTCTCGGCGACGTCTTGGATTGTGAGGCGCCCAGCGCGAGCACGGACCACTCTGAAAATAAATGAAAATTTAATTGTTACTACTCAATGTTACCCGTAAAACTAATATGCAAGTGATGCGAGTGTCTGTCATACGTTCATCAATGAACAACGTTGATTATCTACAGATTTTTCTTGGGTTACTGTACAAATAATTAACAAAAGTAATTTTGGGTAATAAATACACCTTCAGTAATGTGAGATCCGTGAGATCTAAGGACGATCTTTTGACAGTTATAGGTTAACTCTTATTAATATGAAGCTAAAACTCACCATTTTTCCATTACACTTTATGTCTTATACATATATGAGGATAATGTCGAGACCCTCAAATGTTCGTTCTTAGATCTCACGGACTATAATAGCTGATACCATATACTAACCATATTCTGTGTTATATATTGACATGTGCGGGTAGATATGAAGATCTGCGGGTACCCCCAGTTCGGTTCTATCACGCGAGCCAGTACACGTACGTAACAATATGGTTTAGAAGTTCTTGAAGAAGAGAGCAAAGGCATACATACCTGTACCGCAGTGTGTCTCCCGGCGCTATGGTCGCCACAGCCGGCGTCAGCACAACACTAGCAACCACATTCAGCTTGAAGTCAGTACAGATGTCCCTCAGACAGACTGTGACGCGCACATCGCCCATGGCCTGACCGTAGAGCAGCACGGAGTAGGAGCGGACACCGAGGCTCTCCAGCTCGGCTATGCCGCGGGGCGCTTCGTAGTCTGTGTCCCGCCATTGTACTAAGCTGGAACAATAAATAGAGTAGGTCAAACTTAAGCATTGCACATCTTCAGCCTATTTCAGTCTACAGTTAGACACAGGCCTTTCATATCTTCTTTTTTATTCTTCGATTCTGGCTACATGGATCCAAAGGAGGACAAAATGCTGCCGCTAAGGTCTGTCCTCAAGCATATTGAGTTGAGAGAACAATCCCTAAGGTGGGCGCAATCAAGTAATTTATTTCTTTCATGTAGTACATAGGACCTTACAAAATAAAAGTATCATACATGAGCCCCATAAGGGCATGGAAATATTGGCAAATCTTAAAAGTATCTTACTTATACTAATCCATATTTTTGTTTTTCACTGGGTAATCACTGTATCAGTTGGTCATTTAGGTATTCATTCATAGAATGTTTTAGTTACTAATAGCTTCTTTAATTTATTTACAATTGTATGAAAATTAATTAATTTACAACAGGGGGCAATTACACAAAAGATGTGAATGAGTCGAAACATATCCACAAGGGCCCCACCAATAGGATAAGATTAGATCTTAGTTTCATTTCATTTCATTTCATTTATTTATTCAACATACAAGCTTACAGTATTAAAACCAAGACGCTTATATGCTACTTAATCTAAAATTTACAATTGAATTACAAAATAACAAATAAATATTTAAACATTACATTATTAATATTTTAACATCATTATTAATTATAATCATTATTATCGTCATTATTAATATTTTAACTTAAATTTAAAAACATATACAACCCAGACGAAAATGTCCCTGAGGAGTCAAAAAATATATCAACCTCAGGCTTTTGGACTGAAAGTTCATTTAGGAGTGAGAGTGCCCGATTCGTAGGAGCATTGCCAGCTTGACGAGTGCGCACTCCGCATGCGGCGAACAGTCTTCTTCTGCGTCGCGGCGGCAGAGCGCCGCCCTCACTGGCACCAGGGACACACGTCCTCGGCGCCGGAGCAAGCAGTCCTATCCGCTCAAGTACCTTACTGTTGCTAATTTTACTACGCAACAGACTATAGTAATGCATCACTAATAACATTTTCCGCCGTAGTTCTAGCGTATCCAGTCCCACCATTCCTGACACAAACAAGGAGGGAAAAAGTCGTGGGTAGTAACCGTACATCCTCTTGTAGATATAACGAGCAAACTTTCTTTGTATCCTTTCCACCATGAGAGAATACTTTGCTTCGTGAGGATCCCAAATGCATGCACCAAACTCCAACCTACTGCGAACATACGCATTGTACAGAATCATTGCTATTTTAGGATTCTGAAACTGCGACGATGTTCGCATAATAAAACCTAGCATTTTATTAGCACGCTTACAGATCTCAGTTATATGCGCACGGAAATCCAAGTGTGAGTCAAAGGTCAAACCTAGATCTCGGACTTCATCGACCCTTTCTAGTGGTATCCCTAAGAGGTCATATGACGACGGGGTCTTACCCGCGCGTGCTCTCGAGAATGAAATCAGCTTACATTTAGTGACATTAAAGGAAAGCCTATTCGCAATACTCCAAGCCGCAACATTGTCAATGTCTCGCTGTAGCGCTTCACAGTCTGCCATGTTCCGCACGTTCCTAAACAGCTTTAGGTCATCCGCGAATAGGAGGCACTCTGCGGTGGATATAACATCAGGTAAATCATTTATCATGATGTTAAATAAAGTAGGACCCAAGGTGCTACCCTGACTCACTCCCGATCGTGTGTAGTATGGTACTGTTTGGCACCCACCCATCTGAACGAATTGACTGCGGTTGCGCAAGTAGTTGGAGAGGAACCTCAGAAGCCCCGGTGCAAATCCCAACGCAGAACACTTCTGAAGCAGAATGTCATTACTAACCAGATCAAAGGCTTTGCGAAAGTCGAAGTAAGCCGAATCCACCTGGTGTCCCAGCTCCATTTGTGACATAATATAATCAGCATACACAATAAGATTAGTAGTGATCGAACGGCCTTTCCGAAATCCATGCTGGGAGTCAGCCAAGCTCACTGCAATCTGCCGACTAATACGCCTTTCGATCATAGTCTCAAACAGCTTCGCAAAAACTGAAAGGATCGCTATTGGTCGATACTCGGTAACTTCTGATAGATTTCCTCCCTTGGGTACTGGCGTCACACGGGAAATTTTCCACCTCGCTGGATATTGGCTAGATGTTATACTAATATTAAATATATGTAGCAAGGGGACCTCTAGTGCAGATATACAATCTCTGACTAGGTAAGGAGGAATTCCATCAGGACCGGCAGATGAACGAGCCTTAAGCTTTTTGGTAGCGCTGCGAAGTTCCGACCCAGACAAGCTTTCTATAGAAATATGAGCCGCATCATTTTTGTTTGTTGTTGCCCGCATCGACGCCTCCTCAGGATCCAACCTAGGCACATCATTCAGAAACACGGAAGAAAAGTATGAAGCAAATGCATCGGCTGCCTCTTGTCCAACCACTGATTTACCCCCATAGGTATACTCCTTACAGGCGGACCTCTTATTAGCTTTAGACTTTACATAGGTCCAAAATGACGCAGGGTCTTGACCTATATTATGCTCCACCCGGTTAATATATTGACGATAGGCCTCATCAATTAACACTTTGACATGAGACCTGTAGTATCTGAAAAGCTCTCTGTTAAACACTTCACCTTTCTCCTTGTAACGCTTTAAATGAAAATACTTATATTTGATGTTTCGTATTATGTCAGCTGTATACCAAGAAGGATATGTGTAGCGAGAAGCTTTGAACGGTGGCTTGCACGGGACATTATTCGTGATACACGCGTATAAATTTGTATAAAATACATCAACGGCGTTATCCACGTTATTTTCTACTAACACTTTTGACCAGTCATTGTTTGCAATATCGGAATACAAGGTAACAAAATCAGCCTTGTGAAAGTTCCATTTAGGGGCAAAGTTGTTATCATAGGCTGGAGTTGGTGGCTGTCTAGAGGGTGCGGCTCCTCGCGGCACCGACAGTGTCACCTCAAGCGGAGGATGATGCTCGTCAATTGGTACCAATGGCTCCACATCATCAGTCACACTCACTCTTTCAGGTTGTAAACCAGTTAAAACCAGATCTAAAGTTCTCCCATGGGCATTTTTTACACCATTAAACTGCCTTAATTTACAAAATTCAACGAAATCGTTAAATTGATTTTTTACGTTTAAACTACAGGAATGTAAATTAAAATCCCCTATCAAAAGTATGTCTAAATCTGGGTATTTACAGACAATATTTTCCAGGCAAGATAAAACACTTAAATATTGATTGTCTTTATAACTAGGAGGCAGATAAACTACACAGCATAAGAATTTTACTATTTTACTTTGTACTATCGCTATAATTATTTCCATGTAATCATCAAGTCCATCAATATCCACTATGCGATGTACAGAATAACAATTTCGGACAGCCAGCAAGACGCCACCCCACCCTGCGTCTCCCAGGCGATCCTTCCTTAACACATCATACTCATGCGAGAACAGCTCGTAGTCCATAACTGAACTAGTGAGAAACGTTTCTGTGAGTGCAATAATTTCACTAGAACACGTTAACAAGTTACTAAAAAATGAGTTCGTTTTTGATCGTAACCCACGCACGTTTTGATAATAAATGTAAATCTTTTTTTTATTATTTAGTTTACTTTTGTTTTTGCAATTTCCTCCCTTGGGTACGAAAAAATCTCCACGGCTTTATACAAATGTCCTCAGGCCATCTGGCCGGATCCATAACGCGCTCTGCAAGGGACGAAGGAACACTGAGCTTGAATGAAGCGTAGCTACCTTTGGGATTCAAAGCCTGAACCGCACATGTATCTTCACCACATATATCTTCCATGTGCGCACGGACTTGTTCGGCTGTAGTACCAAGCTTTAGATAGTATATGTGGATGAGACTAGGCCTTTCTGCTGCTTCTAGCTGTGTTGCGCCAGGAATTGCCGTACCGCGAGTCACCACCGGAGATTTATTACGCGATCGGCGTTTCCGCACTTCTTTCCACTCGCCTTCTTGGTCTTCTGGGGCACTGTTTCCAGATGTCTCCATTACAATTGATTCTGCCTCCTCATGCATAGCAGGTGCGTAATTTGTTGCTGAGTTTTCGCGACTTTTAGATGGCCCTGGTTTTGATTGTAATGGCTGATGTGGTGACGGATGTGATTGAGGTACCTGCGTAGGTTTTTTGGTAGTAACTTGTTTTTGTTTTTGTAACGCTTTCATAGCCGGACTCTGCTTTTTGGGGCTCCCAGAGACTTCAGAGTTGACTGTTCGCGTCTTTGTTGCGCAATCGTTCGACTTAGAATTTAGTTTTTCTTCAAGTGCATTTACTTTAGATGTAAGCAGCATTACCGTTTGATTTAGGGCCGCAATCTGATCTCTAATCGCATTGCTAATTATATCTGTCAGGCGCTCATTTATTACGGACTGCATCTCTTCACGTATCATTGTTCTTATGCTGCGCAGACAAATGGTATCATCTTCAGCCTCGCTAGACAAATCACTTGGGTTACATTTACCCCCTCCTTGACGCCGGCGACACGTGACATTTCCGAGAGAATTTATCGCGGATTGATTGAGACAAAATGAATTTGTAATATCCGAATTATCAAACTGTTCAGAAGATGGCAATCTGGTCGTTATGTCGACGGCTGACGATCTTACGGGAGTATTCGTGTTATCACCCCCTTTAGGCTGCCTGCAGACACATTGTTGACATCTCCAAAAGTTTTTTTCTGTCTCTGTCATGCTAGAAAACCGATCATTCGGAACTCCCGCACACATGAGATCATAAGTCATTGTGCATGTGCAACATTTTAGAGATTCCATAATATTTACAGTGAGAATACAGCCACAGCATGTTGTTTGTGCCATTTTAATAGTATTAGACGCGAGATTATCTGAATCCAATAGTTAACTGCAGATGGTATGCAAAATGACTCACTCGACGCCGCGCGGTGTGTAGTGGGAGAGTAGCAGCGGACGGCGCTGTAGTGCAGCGCTGTCAGCGCTACTAGATGGACGGCGCTAGCAGCCCGACGTCGGCCGAAGTTTGACGAAGCTCGAGGTCGGCGATCTCCGCTCGCTGATATCACAAGCTTTGCCGTTGAGAGTTTAAATGTTCTAACTTCACACCGTGAATACTCGAACTGCACTGATCGTATAGAAAAACTAATTATACCAACAGATAGCTTACTACCTGCCGCAAATTTTAATATATATCACTTGTTTAACTGTGTAGGTTTAGTATTTATTTTGGCTTAAAGTTCTCAAGAGTGCAAACATGGACGTATCTACTGCAAGACGGTCAGACCGGTTGTTCAGTTTTAGTGTCAGTTTTATCAATGAAATTAGTAGAATTCGAAAATACAGGGGGGCTGGCCGATAATAAAAAAGTACTGTATTACTTACGTGACTAATGGGTCTTTTCCAATGTTAGCTCCAAGATTTTCTATATTCCATGTAAAACTCACTCCTTCCAATGTGGAGAAGGTGTTACCTAAAGATAAAAACCAGCAATTATAAATAATACATACAAATGCACAAACATGGACAAAAATAGCAACCAACAGAGATGAGTCTTGGGGGAGGCCTATGTCAGAAGGCAAGTTAACCAATGTAAAAAAAATCTTTAATATTAATAAATAAATAAATAAAACGCGTGACATACACGCAAAAGACTAATATTAAAATAGTAGTAATTATACTAGTAATACAGGTGACAATTTTCAAAGAATGTAATGCAATGTTAATATGAGATTGAAATAAGTGGATATTTACATACAAATAGCTAGTTTAAGATTATTCAATTAAAACAATAATGAATGTCACTCATGTGAAGGCCAATACAA
>JALPQI010006053.1:0-58873 GCA_025490895.1 Thaumatotibia leucotreta
TCCAGTTTCTGCCAGCCCCCTTATGAAAATAATCCCGCCACCTAGCCGGAGGGCGTTCCACGCTACGTTTACCAAGAAACGGTCTCCACTCCCGAAAACGCTTGCTCCAGCGGTTATCGGTTCTGGCAGAAACTGGATGCATAAAGCAGCAGACCGAGCTCTGTGACGTACCTTGGGGGAGGCCTGTGTCCAGTAGCGGACTGCAACGGGCTGATGATGATGATACACATGCGTTATTTCAAATACACAAAAAAAAAATTCGATGTTTGCGTCATCGTTCTTGTCGGTAAATAAATAATTATGGAAAGTGAATATGAAGGCACCTGACACATTTTAGTAGTTTTTTTGCATGTTAGTATGGCAGTACTAGAATCATCTGCCAGCTGTCATGTCACTGTCAATGTCACTGTCAGTGAGTACATTTACTTTCGTCATGTCACTTCACTTGTGTTGTTTGTGAAAAAGTTGCTTACAGAAAGGGATTACAGGCTTGCAACAGCAATATTTTATATTGTTAATTCCAACAGACAGCTAACGTCGATGTAAAAATGCCACCAACCAAAACGGAGTCTCTAAGAGGTTCGTACCAATCGATATTACAAACGCTTGCTGTCTAATTTTTGTAGGGCTTCTAAAAAATGGTAACTTGTTTGCAGAGACTGTGACGGTGTTAATAAATGCTATAGGAGATAAGGAGAACTCAGTCAACAATGTTGTCATAAAGTCCCTGACGAAGATAGCGAATAACTACCCGAATGAAGTGATCGATATATTTTGTGCCTATTACAAGAATGCACACTTCGTGACTAGTACACATTTGGGAAATATTGTAAAGTGAGTACTTATCTTTTATTATGATTAGAAATTAGAAAAAAAAGAGTTTTATAATGTTTTTCTAAAAATTGTACTTGATTAGATTTGACTTATAGAAAATATTTATACTTGTTCATATAATATTGACCTTAGTGCTTCTAAATGCAAAGAATTGACTTAACTCTGTTTTAATCACAACCTGTTCTTGCACTGCCTATATATACTCTGCTTTTCCTGCAGGTTTGACTGTTAAAAATACTTCATAACATTAAGAAGGCCTTATGTATAATTATTTTTCTTATGCAATTAAATAAAGAAGGAAATTAAATAAGCTCACTTCTGTGAAGTTGAACAGAAATTCCATTTTTAGTGGTACAAACTAGTTTTAAGTTATTGTAATTATTGTATTGTCTTGAAATCATTGTATTATGTAAAAATTGTTTATTAAAGTCCCTTTGTAAGTGAAATATACCAACATAGTTTTACTTTGGTATATTACAGTAATACCCCGCTTTACATGACCCTACATAGCGTGGATTTGCTATAACGCACTTTTTAAATTTAGGCAATTGGTAACTAAATTGATATCTGGTTGGTTATTATCTTGCGCGTGGCACATTGTGCCACCTCGGATCTCATTCTTTTACCTTCTAATAATAAGTATTATTACTTTATTTAGTGTAATATAGTGTATTTAGTGCAATTTTTTCTATATGAGTTACACCCACACACCATCAATTTCAATTCAGCGAAAAGAAAATAATTTAACTTTAAACCTGCAGAGTATTGGAGCAAACATGCGTGAACCAAGTGAAGCGCCTGGACAAGTCCATCGCAGAAGAGCTGACGGGCAACATGCTCCGCATCATGACGGAGAACTCGGAGCCAGACCCGGCGGTGCAGATGGGGGCCTCAGCGGTGTTGGTAGCTGTGGGTCATGAGCATTTGGATATGGTATGTCAATATTGAATGCCCTGGAGTTCCGCAGTGCCTCCATCCGAAAGGAATGGAAATAATAAAATAAAAAACCAATAGTTCAATAATGTCTAGCCGGGTACAAAGTTTAACAGTGACACTGACAAACTCAAGACTACTATTGACACGACTTAGCTTGTTTTAGGTCAGTAGATAAAGTACAAAAGGCACAGCTAAGATCACCCAACACTTTGTATTTCTACAAAAGGCACAGCTAAGATAGCCCAACGCTTTGTATTTCGGACTCCGTCAAAAATTTTACACCCTATTTTCGTCAGCTAAAAAGTTTGAGAACCGCTACGTATGCTCCATCCACAGCAGAATCAAAGTCACCGATATATATCTCTAAATTGCTAAACTAAAGTGGGAGTGGGCGCCGCACATTGCACACAGAACTGATGGCCGTTGGGGTGTAAAGTTTTTCAAGAGGCGACCACGTACCGGAAGACGCAGCGTGGGTAAGCCCTCCATAAGGTGGACTGATGACCTGGTGAAGGTCGCAGGAGTCTGCTCGATGCGAGTCTTGAATCTTTGCCGTCCTGTCTGCTTGTCATTGTGGCAATCTTTGGGGGAGGCCTATGTCCAGTAGGTACGATGGTACCGTGCTTAGGTAATCGTTTGTCGTTGTTGCCGTCACTTTCTAACAATTATACAATCGCGAAAGTGACGCGTAGTACGATAAATGGATAAACCGGGACCATCATATATGGCTGATGATGATAAAAATGAAAAACCTTTATAATTCAAAGATTTTTTGTTATGTTTTAAACCTGTTTAGGATATCAATAGTAGATAGAGTTGAACATATGGCAAACGTAACAAAACACCTCGGATAACAAGTTTAGCGAGAGCATATGCATATGATTATGTAAATGAGGTCACCGCCATTGTTTTTGCTCGCAGAAGCCATGAATCATTTGTGTAAATAATCACATGTCACGTTTTCAATTGAAAAATATAGTCGCGAACCAGGATTATTGAGAATATTGAGATACCTACTTGCCCAATTTATGTAGGTGCAGTGACACCCTAGGATTGGGAATTATGTCAATGTGATTACTATCTCATTTTGACATGGTTCTATAGTGGCGCAGGGTTCCAAGCACTTGAGTGTACGTGAAGTACAGTCGGCAAAAAATATGTTTTACCACTTTTCGACTTTATTACCACTAAATAGTCTAAAAGTGGTAAACCACATTTTTGGTTGACTGTACCTGTTATCGGTTGTATCGGTTGTCTATAATGTTGATTTCTAACAGATTTTTTTTTATTATAGCCCATATTTAATAGCTTAGTAGCTCGCGGTGAGGCCAGTGCCTACAGAGCAGTAAGACTACCGCGAATATCGAAATCCGCTAATTTCAATAAAAGCTATCACCTTAAGCCTTGCCACTGTTTGTGTTAAGGTCTTGCCGGATGGTGACGGCAGTAAGTCACCACCCCTACTCTTCCCATGGGTGTCGTAAGAATCGACCAAAGGATTGAGGTGTCAGTGACCATTCATTATTGAAGATTGATGACGGGCAGCAGCGTTATAATGGACACATTACTGCGATCACTAATTCACTTGCCCAGCGTGGTGATTATGAGTATAGATAGAGGCTTATGTCTGGCAGTCGACTGTAACAGGCGGATTTATTTTTGTCAGCCTCCGTAGCCTAGTTGGTAGTGACCCTGCCTACGAAGCTAAATATGCCGGATTCAAATCCCGGCGGACATTATTTGTGAATTTATTTATCACAAATATTCGTTCCTTGGTCGTGGCTGTCTATGTATCTATCTATTATACATACCATCGCTTGGTACTTGGTACTGACACCACAAGCCTTATTGAGCTTACCATGAGACCAAGTCAATTTGTGCAAGATGTCCCAAGATATTTGTTTATTTATTTATCTTCACTTCAGATATTATTTTGCAGGTACTACGCTCGCTGATAAATCAGCTGCCAGCATCTACTGCTCCTCATTACACGATTGCGCACACTTTGGGAACCCTAGCGGCTGTCAACACGCGGGCGACGGTGCCTCATGTCAAGGTGTGTATAGGTTAAAGATTTTACATTTTAAGTCATACTAAAGACTATTTCTGCTTACAATCTTATACGGTTTTCATACTTGTACGTTAACCTACTTTTACAATACCTATACTTTTTCGACATGGTCTACTAAATGGATTAATCAACTTTTTTCTACCTGTGTCACCCGAGTCACGCTGGTTATATGCAAACTTATACTAATGATGTGATGTGTTGTACTGCGACGGTAACGTACCCATAAAGACGACCACTATTTGTTGCATTTCAATGTACCTTTCGTTTTCAGGAAGTGCTCTCACGGATGTTGCCGCTACTGCCGCTATTACGACAGAACCCCAACAAGCAAGCCTTTGCTTATGGTATGTTCTTATGCTCGATACTGTTGTCTATGGTTTTACCAATCTGTCGCTAAATCGTAGCAGACAAATCAGTCGTGGAAGGGTATTTTACAAAAACCTCGGAATAGCCCAATATTTTAAAATGTTTTATACTCTGTATGTACTGCTACATATTATATGTAATTTACAATATAATATTTTTAAATCACTATTAACTTACAATTTATTATACCGAAGAACGAAAAGAGAACTGTTCTTTTTGTATGGAGAAAATAACGGTTCCGGTCCCTGTTTCTCCGAGCGTTTCAATCGCTGTGACTTCGGTGGCAGCCTGATTTATGCATTTTTGGATATCTTGGAAGACGTAGTTGACAACTACCAAGATATCCTAAAAAAATAATTGATAGACCCACGGAAATCGCGTAGTAATGTTGCTATCGAAGTCACGGCGGTTGAAACGCTCAATTAAATGCCCGGAATAGATTAACAATATAATTCAAAAAGTTTAGTCATTCCTCTACTTTTCAAATCATGCTGGAGATAAGACATTTTTTGGCTTAGTGACGGCTGTAACAATACATTTGTCACCAACCCAACTCTTCCCGTGGGTGTCGTAAGAGTCGACTAAGGGATTGAAGTGTCACTGACCATTCATTTATTAACGATCGCCAATATACTTGTCCAGTATGGCGATTATGGTTATTTATCTCCTAATGCATTCAAACGCATAGGTAATGAAAGAGGCCTGTGTCCAGCAGTGAACTCCGAGATAAAGTGCCAAAGAAATCGTTCTTAATTACATACTTTCTGCTGAAAATGTGAAATCAAATCGAATTAGTGTTGAATCCGATATTTCAAATTAAGTGCCGATTTTTTTCATTATATTTTTTCTTCCACAGCATTCGGCCATTTCGCCGTGGCAGTATCAGAGCAAATCGGCGACAACGTCGAAAACGACAACATAACCTCCATTAAAGACAACTTCGTCACTGAATTCTCTTTAATCTTTGACGTGTTATACAACCAATGGTTACCCTCTAATGAACCGAGAGTTGCCGAGTCAGTACTAGAGGCCTTAGGTCCTATCACGAGACTCATCTCTGAAAGACAGTTCAACGATACAGTCAATAAATTCATGCTTTCATTGCTCAGTCTCTACAGGAGGCCACATTTGAATCTTTACTACGTCAGTCAATGTATATCGTATTTGCTCACACCATCGGCTCTCAACCCGAAACTAACCTTGCAAGATAGCGTCATCAGTTCTATAAACCATGTACTCTTCAATTTAGTTCTTTTAGAACCTGATTATGATCAACCACATACTGTGAAGAATCATTTCGAAGTGCTACGATGCTTCGATCACATGACCACGCAATTTTCGGATCAAACTGTAGAAGGACTGTTACATCAATGTAAGAATAACCAGGAAAAGGACAGAATGAAAGCTGTTATTGTTCTGACTCATCTGATCACGTCTTCTCAAATATTCATCGAAAGATACGCCGCCAAGTTTATAGTTCTGCTCAAAATTATGATAGCGAATGAACAGGGGCTTAAAATGAAGAAGTTATTGGTCAAAGCGATTGTAGGATTAGTTTATAGAAACTGTATAACAGTGGCAGATGATTTCGCTATGGTCGAGTTCATAATAAAACACTGTGGCTTTGAACCAGTAGGGAATGTCCCAAAGCATGAAGTATCAGATTTGCACGATACTTGCAGGAGTTCGCTAGTGCTGATGTGCAATACTGTGACAAGCGTGAGGACTCCGCTCCGGAATTTACTACTCAACGCTTTGACAGTCGAAGAATTCACTCCTTCCATGTCAACCGTCAGTCATTGCTTGACTTCTTTGCTGCAGAACAATTCAGACGTCATCATAGAAGACCAAAATGAAAAAGCTGTTGAGCTAAAATGCTCCCCAGACTTAGTTTTCATAAGATGTATAACCCATATAGCAGTCCCTGAAGAGGTAGAAAGAAATAGGAATTTATTGTTGTTCTTAGAGGAATATTCCGGAGATGTACATAAGAATTTAAAGAACTCATGGACGGTTGAGATTCAGAGGCTGTTAAAGTTTGTAGAGAAGAATGAATCTCAGGAGCAATGGCATAAGATGTTGCTCGATCTTTTAGTTTCGGCAGTGGAACAAGTGAACAGCAACAAATGGGTGGAAACCATAGCCACATTGATATCTCAGCAGATAAATGGGAAAAAACAAGCGAATATGATTAAGGGCGTTTCTCTTCAGTATTTAGCTATTCTTTCCTGTCACATGTCTAATGCTGCTGTTGTGGAAAAAGTCTTAAAACTGATCCTTCATCAGCTCAGGTCTATTCCTATGGAGATCTCTGATTACGTTAGTGAAGCTATTGGAATTGCGTCCAGACAACATGGAGAATTCGTGTTAAATGAGCTGGATGCAGCTAATAAAGACAATGAAGCTAGAAGGAGCAGCAAATTATTGAATTTCTTATCGTCAAGGGCATCAAAAAGCGATCTTGAGCTTGGCGTGGTTAAATACACTATCATAATCTGCTATGGTAAAGTTGCTAGTAATTGCTTAGACGTCCATGTACTAGAAAGGCTTGGGAAAAATGTCACAGCTACTTTGTATGAAATCCTCAAGTCAAATCCACAGTTTGATCTATGTAAAGCTAGTATAACTACGCTATACGAGATAAGCAAAGCGTTGTATCCAGCGTCGCATCATAATATCACTTTAAGAAACCGATGGCAATTGCTCAACGCTGTTTTAGAGCAAATATACAACACCAACTTAGACAAACGTAATGTGGAATTGTATCCTATGATTGTAAAAGCTTCTAAAGCGCTAACAAAGTTGCAGAAAGGTATATTACCTGAAGAGAGAAACACGATTCTCCGCGTTCTATTCAACAGTGTATTTGGAGAGTTATCGTCGTATAAAAAGAAATATGAGATGGAGGGGAATGGAGATAGAAACGATCTTCTGGCCAAGACTTTAAATGACAGTTTGTCATTATTACACAGACTGATTCAAGAGCTTATAATACAATCAACTTGCTTAAGCACAATCGATGATTTAATCGGATTGTTAATCGAATGGCTGCGACATGAAAATGATGAAATCCGAACAGCATCTGTGCTAATATTACAAGTCATGTTCGATACTTATATGAAAAACGTGAAACTGAACTATGAAACTCCAAGTAAATTTGGCCAAATGGGGTATCTTCTCGGTTTGATCATACCAGGCGTAGCTGATACAAACTTCCCCGTTCGATTAACAACTATAGACTGCATTAAACTCATCATACAAATCCAAGATTTATACGAAGGCCACACCATAGAACCAAATGACGAATGCATGACAGATCTCGCTGAAATGCAAAAGAACGTTTTAACGAATGATTTGGGGATGATAAATGATTACTGCATGATGTTATGCGATGTTATATCACCGAAGATACCTCATCATCATACTATGCAATTCGTCGAAAGTTTACTAGAAGGATATGATGATCAGGAGTTGAGGTGTGAAGGGGTTAGCGCTGTTTTGGATGCTTTATTTGTGAAGCGGGGTCAGGATTTATTCCAATGTATAGAGAGGATTGTGGATGTTGTGTTGGGGACTATGGACCGCGTGGGAGAGTCGGCGAGAGACAAATTGATGGCACCGCTGATGTCCATTGCGGGTCACCACACTAATGCTGTCACTGCAGTTTTATTGGCGCAGAGGCTGCCTTTTAAAGAGTAAGTTATCATTGAATTTTTTAATTCGTGAGACATAATAACTATAAATATAATTAAACATCCGCAGACCACGAACGAAAAGAAAATTACTAGAACTTTGTAAATTTCATGGGCTCATTCCCATGAAATTTACAAAGTTCTAGTAATTTTCTTTCGGACCAGCGACTTTGCATCCTTTGTTTTAGAGCTCAATATTCAGTTCGGCGACCTATTTCTAGTCGTAATCCATTACAAAATCAATAAAGTTGCAAACACAATAGACTTTAGATATTTTATTCGGTACCTATGAACCTGACAGCTGTTTGGACAACAGGCCTACTTAGCGCCACTTGGTGGCAAAAAAATCAAAACCATTAACACGTTCAACGCCGGTGACACGCATATGTGACCGAAAAAACCATACTCCTATGCCAGTGTCACACATACGTGATCAAAGTAATCTTATTCTTATGCCACTAGCATCAATCAAGTTCTCACTCCTATGCCAGTGGCATAAAAATACGAACGTTTTTGACACAGTGCTGTGTCGCCGGCATAGGAGTAGAATCTTTTCGGTCACACATGCGTGTCACTGGCATAAGATTTCTATCATATAACTTCGATCGGCATAGTATTAGCACTTAGTGAAACAGTACCGGAGGCGAACGTGTTAAGGTCGGAAATCGGTTGTTAGACCGACTTTCCTGATAGGATAGACGATATTACCCGCATTGACTTATAATTTCCAAAGAATTTAAAGCTTTAAATTTTCTTTCAGATCGGTAGTAAGTTGCTGGCGCCATCTAGCCCGCGATGAAGGCCTAGCGAACGCCATAGTGGACAACTTCTTACGACTTATGGGCTCCATAGAACTGTATGAAGACCCGTACCACATCACTGAAAATCACATCGCTGCGTTACAACCTTTGACGGTAAGTAGTTGGAGAGATCAAGAAAAAACTTTATGAAAGTGGGTATAAATAAAAAAAAACTATCTAAACTGTCACTACTTTTAGCAACCTCGTATGTCAGTATTGAATCAGTAACGAGATAAGAGGTTTATTTCAAGTAGGTGCTTGTTACTTATTGAGTTTTGGTTTGGTTGTCAAGCGATAATATATAATAGATAGACACTTCTTCTGCCTGGCGCTTTCCCATTTTCTTGGGGTCTTATCATGCGTCGCCAGGCCGGTCGGTCCTGGGTCGTCTCTGATGTGATTTTTCTATCTCTAAGGTCTTTTCTAACAACTGCCATCCAGGTTGTCTTGTGTCTCCCAGGCCCCTATACCACAAAATTTTACAAGCGTACAATTCTACAACATTTCCAACTTTTTGTATGGGAATTTATACAATTTTGTAGAATTGTACGATTGTATTGTTTTGTGGTATAGGCCACTGGTCCCCGCACTGCATCAGCCATATCAAGGACCTTTCTGGTCATGTGGTCTGGGGGTCGCCGCATCACATGGCCATACCACCTAAGTCGACTCTCCGCCACTTTTTCCTGAATAGCTCTCACTTTGAAGATACATAATATACATATTGATCCTTAAATACATACACAGCCACGACCAAGGAACTACTAACTTTAGTTGCCGATTTCTAAGAATGAACTTTTGACACTTTAGAAATGTATGACGTTAAGACTATCGGAATTAATAAGGTTTAATCTATAACTGTCAAAAGTTCTTTCTTAGAAATCTGCAACTGTAGCCTACGGAGGCTGACAAATAAATAATAAACCTATTCCTTTTGTTTCAGCTAATAAGTGCCCTCGGAGAAATGCTTCAAGAAGAAACCATGAATCCAATCTGCGAATCCAAATTCACTGATCTCTTCGCAGTCCTATACACAACTCTAGCTTGCTACATAGAGGCCGAACCTCCGGCCTATGCACCAGCTCAAAATAAATCACAAGAACGCTTCGGATTCATACCTAATAGGGATTCTATTAGGCTATCGCCGGCCAAGATCACGATTAACACGTTTAATGCGTTTTTGGACAGATCTGGGTGTTCTAAGGTGAGTCTATCACATCATCTATCTCAGTCCACTGCTGGACGTAGGACTCTGCTATTTACTACGCGTATGTCGGCATTAGAAATACCCATAATCACCACGCTGGGCAAGCGGGTCGGCGTTCGTACTAGTTTAATGAATCCGCTGTGATGACGCTGCTTCCCGTCATCAATCTTCGAAACGAAAAGCGACACTCCAATCTCTTAGTCGGCTCTTACGACACCCATGGGAAGAGTTGGAGTGGTGACAAATGTATTTTACAGCCGTATCCACGCGGTAGCTGAGTCTATAAACCCTAAAAATTTGATTCAACCAGCAATTCATCCGTAAGTCAAATTATTTTGTTGAAGTTCTATACACAATTCTAGCCTGCTATATAGATGCTAAATCTATAGAGTATAGACTATGCTCATATCAGCCCCGAATAAGTCACAAGAACGCTTCGGATTCATACCTAATAGAGATTCTATTAGATTATCGCCGGCGAAGATTAACCGGCACTATTAACACGTTTAATGCGTTTTTGGACAGATCTGGGTGTTCTAAGGTAAGTTTATAAACCCTAAAAGTTAAAACCAACCAGTACATACATCCTTCCGTTATAGTTGCCGATTTCTAAGAATAAACTTTTGACAATTTAGAAATTAGCCATCGGTATGTATATGACTTTAAGACTATCGGAAAAATGGTGCCTCATACAATGACGTTTAAATAGGTAGACACCCTGTGCGGAACAAGAATATCAAAAAACGTGGCACAATATGGCATGAGCTGATTTTGTCCGGTTGATGATAATATCGCTTACTGCTTATTTACTTTAGGATACAAAATTCGTAGAAACTTGTGCTGAATGCCGTAAACATTAAGTGTCAAATCTGCACATTGAAGTCTTATTTAAGTAAAAACTTTTCAAACCTATGATTCTATTTTAATTATGATTAGACGTTATCTGACAGCTCCTGACGGTTGACATCTAAAATGAACAGAGAATGATGGGAGTAGCTTTATTGGTAATTTAAATAATTGTCGTCTGTCAAAATGTACACGTATGTGAATTAGGAAGTAGAAAATATCAAAAGAAATATGTTTATTTACAGCATAATATTTGTCATTATTCGCTTCTAAGTACTAAATAATGCTACTTATGCTAGTATTACATTGTAGTAGCTATAGTGAAACCAGGTCAATTAGGACCTGAGGACATGGATAATAATATTTTTCTACTACTGTTTTTTGACATTAACACAAATAATAACCTGCATAATAATTGGTCTGAAGACAAAGACTCTCTATGCAACAAAAACAAATGGTTTTTTTAAGTAAATAAATACTGGCCATGCGACCATTTTAGAGAAAATAATGTGAAACTTAGCTAAACGAATTAACTTACATACGTTAAAGACAGGTTTAGCAGTAGCTACAATTCGATGCAATCCTTTGCTGGTGGTATATATTTCAAATACCGGAAAATGAGCGGAGCATACGACACTCGCGTGACTAGGCTTATAGTGTGCGTCACGTCGATCTCGAGCTATAATATTGGTCCATAGTACCTAAACGTCGCTGAAGATTATGTGGGAATCTCAAATTAAAATATATTAATAAATACCTGATACTATAAATTCGCTACTTATACAACTTAAGTAATCAATACAAATTAAAATGATTTGCCGTAGCTGCATTTTTTTAATCGTCTGACGTCACCATACATTTCTTTTGTAATTAAAAAATTACGTTTTGGGTACCATAAAATAAAAATATTATTGACCTAATACTGACTCCTCACATTTTTGTTCCATGACATGTCATTTTATACTAACAAATTAAATTAACTAAAACCATGAAAATACGAGGAATACTCGTAAATGCTCTTATATTATGCATAAAATACACCAAAAGAAGTATATGCCATCTTTTTTCCTGACTTTCGCATTGTTTTTTCGCAGTTCTTCGCGGCACATTTTGTCATATTGTTGACAGTCACTACTCGCGGCCCAAAGACGACTAAGCGGCAACTAGCCGCACTGTCATAATTTGCAGCTTAATTTTTGTGCCACTTTTTCCGGCGGACTGTGTATCCCGTTATTATTGTAAATCTATGGCCTCATATTAATAAGGATCTATAACCATCAAAAGTTGATTCTTAGAAATCGGCAGCTATAGTCAAATTCTTTCGTAATCTGAAAGAGTTTGATCCGGAATTCTATACACAACTCTAGCCTGTAAGATGTGTCTATAAGCCGTAAAATGAGATTCAACCAGTATTTCTATTCTTTCATTAATCAAACTCTTTCGGTTTACGAACGAGTGAAACTTTTCTTTGAATTCGGATGACATATTAAAAGCTCAGAAAATTAGGGATCAACAAGTACTTATTTATATTAGATCGATCAATAAAACATGAAAATGTATAGTATTTTCACTAGTTTACTAAAAAAATTGAGGAAATATAAAAAAAAAAACTATATAGAGCTGTTCTTAAATAGTATACCTGCGTCATGCATTGAAATAAAATAACATATGTAGTAGGCATTAGAGGTGTGCGCCGATGGCCAAACCATCGGCGGCGGCCGCCGGTCTGAAAATGGCCGGCGGCGGCGGCGTAATCGGCGTGATCGGCGTAATGAAAGAGACAAGTTAAAATTTTAAAAAGAACGGGTTTATTCAAAATTTCTAAACAAAACATTATGGAACTAAACATTTTTTCTTCTATTAAAATCTTTTAATGACAATGAGATCAATAAATCAATATGCACGTAACTCAAGAACTAACATGTGGACAATTTACATATTAACGTTTTGCTTACATGATTTATAATTGTCGTGGACACCACGACAATTATAAATCATTTTATCCACGTTGTTTGGTCTCTTCTTGCCATTTTTTTCCAAAAGCAATGTGCCAAAATATTTCCAGGCAAAATGATTTTTTGACGAGGAACTGTTTAACTGTAAAATATTTGATTTCATATTTTTCTACGGCTTTCCTATCAAAATAGTCTGACATGGCTGCTGCGTAGATATGAGCGCCGGGCCGGCGCGCCGCCGCCGCCGGTAAAAAACTCGCACCGCCGTCGCCGCCACCGGCGTGGATTCGGCGTGACCTTGACGAGGCATCACAAAATTACGCTACTTTTAATACCGACCATTCAATATTTTTAGATAGCTAAAATCGTTGTTAACATCACCTTTAGAAAAGGTTTGACAAATATTATGGTTGTACAGTCGAGTACAAAGATATGTATACGCCTAGAAGTTACAAAATTACCATTTACGTTATTAATCATGTAATATTATTAATGATTAAAACCAATAGACGTTAATGTAACGACCTTAATGTTTCTTCCTGACGACGGAAACCACAGCGGACGCTAACCAGAACCTTCCAGTTGTGGTTCGAATCCTCGGGAAGGAAGGTACGAAATTTTGTGAAATTCAGCGCTGGGGCAGGAAGTCAAAATTTTCGGGGGAGACTTTAGGACATTTAGGGCTAATGTAGTAACGACGTGAAAACCCAGCCGTGTCTTCGTCAGAGAAACGGGCTATAAGCCAAAATCAGTAAGCACGTACTACACGATCTCCGGTGCTCCAATACTCTTTCGATTGAAAGAACGAACCACTAACCAAAGACCTGCTAGAAGTCAGTATCGGAGAAATCGAGGTCGCTCTTGGGCATCTTAAAAACGGAACAGCCCCTGGATAAGACGGAATTACAGTTGTTAAAAGTAGGAAGTAAACTCGTACCGAGGGAGCTCCAAGGCTTTTCAACACTGTCCGATTCGAAGGGAGAACTTCGGAGGCATGGAGTACAAGGGTGGTCGTCCTGTTCTTCAAAAAGGGAGACAAACCCCTAATGAAGAACTGTCGATCCATTTCTCTTCCAAGCCATGTCTATACGCTGTTCCCAAGAGTGATCACGACCCGTATTGCGCGGAGACTCGACGAATTCCAACCTCCGGAACAGGCTGGATTTCGGAGCGGATACGGCACCATAGACCACATCCACACAGTGCGGCAAATTATACAGAAGACCGAGGAGTATAATCAGCCTTTGTGTCTAGCATTTGTGGACTATGAGAAAGCCTTTAACTCGATTGAGATCTGGTCTGTTCTGCAGTCCTTGCAGCAATGTCAAGTAGATTGGCGATACATTCAAGCGATAAGATGTCTCTACGAGGCCACCACCATGTCCATCCAAGTACAGAATCAGCAAACAAATCCTATACAATTGACTGCATAGAGGCGTGACACAAGGGGACGTTATCTCCCCGATATTGTTCTCAAATGCAATGAAGGACATGTTTAAGACGCTGATCTGGAAAGGACGTGGCATCAACATTAATGGCAAGTACGAGAGGTAGTATGTATACCTCATACAAACATTGCAGATGGGTAGGAACAACTTCGAGGATGAGGTGAATAGAAGAATTAAGCTAGGTTGGGCAGCATTTGGGAAGCTACGTCGAGTATTCACATCGTCGATCCCAATTTCAAAAGTTTTCAATCAGTGCGTCTCACCCTTCATGACGTACATAGCCGAAACGTGGACACTGACGGTACGGCTGGTCCACAAGTTCAAGGTCACTCAGCGCGCTTTGGAAAGGGCTCTGTGCTCGGCTTCTCTCAGCAGGATCGAATCAGAAATGAGGTTATTCAGCAGAGAACCAAAGTGATCGATATAGCGTGGAGCGACGATTTGGCAGGATTGAAGACGGTTGCGTGAAATTAGGGAAGGGAGGCCTATGTCCTGTAGTGGACTGCGATAGGCTGATGATTATGTATTATTGTGTGAATATTTAACGTTAGTTAAAGAGCATTTGAGTCAATCCCACTGACAATTTGAGTTTTGCTATGAAAAATTTCGGTTTTTGCTATTAACTCTATAAACAACTGTTTTCAAGGCCACGCCGCCAATCAATTTTGACCGGCGCGCCGCCGCCGGCTATTTGGCCATCGGCGCTCATGTCTACTGCTGCGTAACATTAAGCGTTCGTTCCGCGTCCACTCAAAATGGCTGACTGGCTCCCCGCGCTTATGGTGCCGGGCTGCCACCTGCTCGGCGTACAGACGTCCCGCACTCCGCAGCCCGCGCACCTTGCACTCTTGCGCCGTTGAAAACGAGTTTATATTGCCTGTATCGCACATTTATTTATTTATTTATTTAATCTTTATTGCACAAAAAGAAAAATACAATTGTACAAAAGGCGGACTTAATGCTACAAGGCATTCTCTACCAGTCAACCTTCGGGCAAAGCAGAAAATATGTAGGCGGTGCGATAAATGCAGAGTTAAAGTTAAAAAAAAAGGGAAAATACTATAACTTAACTGATAAATTAATATTTAAAAAAAAACACAATATAAAGTAAAATATACACATATGGATATATAATATAAATACATAAATTACATACATATACATAATAATAACAGATGAAATAATAATAGCACATCGCACACGTTATTTATTGTTATCTTGTAACTACACAACAAACCACGGAAAGTGTTCGCTTCTTAATTTGTTTGGCATGCAGGTAAATTTGCTTTATATTAAATAAATTTTAAGGTAATGATGATGCGTAATCTACCTAAGTACAGTCACCACATGGGATTGTTGAGCCACTTGCCACTGTTCGCAACTTGGTCGAATAATACAAATCGGGTTCCGAACTCTTATGAGGCTGGTATCACGACTTCGGCCGAACTCTGCTGACCAATGGGGCGGTTGTTGCTACGGTTAGCCAATGACCGCTCGCGTATTCTTCAGAAGGTGACATTACCATGGTTACGTAATAACAAAAATGTTTAACCAATGATTGTTCGCTATTTTTCCGGAAGCTGACGTTACTATAGTTACGTTATAACATCCGCTTTAGACTTGGAGACGTCAATCTAACTTCAGAGCCCTGATGGTAATTTCGTTCACTTTCCTTTTAACGGCTCTCACTGACAGGTATTTTTTCAAAGTTAGAATTTCAGTCAGAAACTATCAAGTTTCTATTATACATTTTTATTGCTACTGACAGATTATAAGATTATGGGTAGATTGTCAAAGGTTACCTACCATATTTCTACAAAGGTTACATTACATAAGTTTTCAACTAACGTCAACTGAGCTGTAACGAATGATAATAAAGTCAGCAATAGCATTTGTCTCTGTCAATTAAAAAAATATTTTAAAATTGCTCGATAACATGCCTATTTATATAAATATGAATGGAAAAATACCTCGCCTATTAATAACAGATAAATCATGGCTTCCGATTTGAAGCAAATAAGAATAAATTACTAAACGGTTTTAAACAAATCTATGAAGAACTGTGGTTATCCAGTTTCCTCTAGGAACAACGACATCTAGCGTCTAATAATGGCCGATGACTAATCTTTAATTCTCGTAGACGAAGATTTTTTTATTATTTCAACTAGTTTTGACACACTGAAATTTTGACGCAACAAAGATTCGTATTTGACTGACTTATCATCGGGGAACATCGGCCATGTCGCGATCGTGCCTACTAACGAAAAATACCGAACCCATAATATTACACGACCAAATTGCATCCATTGCCAAGTGGCTCAACATTCCCATGTGGTGACTGTACCTAACCTACGCGAAGTGTGAGAAATATAATCTAGGATACTTCTACTGACATGTTGCAATGTACGCACACAAAACAGATAAAAAAAATTAAGAATTATTGTCACGCCGATTTCACGCCGGTGAAAACATCGGCGGCGGCGGCGTGGCTAAAATAACCGGCGGCGGACGCCACGCCGATCGGCGCACACCTCTAGTAGGCATCTTATTCTCGATGTCCATTGTTTTTCAAATAGTTCTTATATTTTATTTGGTTCCAGGTAAAAGAAGCCTGCTCCCTCTGTCTAAGCGTGGAACATGGCGACCCAAGCACAACCATCCTCGAACTAGCCCCGATCCTAAGTTCGTCCATCGCGCGCTGCAAGCCCGCCCAACTGGCGAAGTTGGTCACCCGAGTGGCCGCACATGCGCGTAGCCCTTTACCTCCTCAAAGAGCGGCGGCCCATGCTGTCGCCCAAGCTGCTTTGACATTCAGGTATTATATTTTAAATACAAACGGGTCTTAATCGCGTAAACTTACGTTTAATTATATCCTGACGTTTCGGGCATGGCGTTACACCCGTGGTCGCAGACATACTGGAGAGAAAATGTATCAACACCTTCGAGCCGCGCGGGTTTTGCGAACTACCTGCACTTGATCTTGATTATTCACTTCTAGGCTAGGGTTGTCACTAGGCACTCACAACATCCAATGGCTTTAAAATATGAGTGATAATCGTGAAAGTTTAAATCAATATAAATTCAGGTATTATTGCAAACAAGCAAACCTTTGTCACTTTTCTTGTATTGTATTGCCCTTTTCCGGAAATCGACATTATACGTGCCTATTTTGCGTGGTCATCATAACGCTGGATACAATTAGTGATCTGCCGTTCCCGGTAACTTACCAAAAACTGTATCGGGAATATTCCCATTATTCCCAAATGGTACCTTTCCCTATAGTAACATTGGGTATTTAACGGTCCATCTCTGGATACAATAAAAGGTATTCAGATAGAAGGTGCATGCACGTATTGCTTGCCCTTAGAGAGTGGTCAAAGGCAGTAGTAGATTGCATGTACCCTAGAAATTTGACCGGTGGTTGCTAAGACTGAGTGGCCTAGCGGTACAGGCATTAGCCACGAAAGCTGAGTACGTAGGCTCGATCCCCACCTGGGACGTTCGTGATCTTGATCTTTTTTCGGTATATGATATTTTATACAGGGTGCTCGCGAGGAAACCGAAAGATTTTAACTATGCATTCTAGACATCAAAATAAACAAAAAATATTATGAGACCTAATGTGAAATTCCACAGAAAAAAAAAATGATTTTTTTTTGGACTTTCTGAATGCTTTTTAACATTTCCAATACACTATATACATTTTATCATAACAACAATTTGTTAAAATTAATTTTTAAATTATTTTTTTTAAGGACAGGCTCTTTCGTTTCTTATTTTTTGATTGTCAGGCAAAATGTGTGGTAATATTAGAACACATTGTAATCAAAAAGAAGTTTTATGACGAATTACGTCGAAAAATTTCTTTCGAAAAAAAGTTAATTATCTCTGGAACCAAGCCGAATCCAGGAAATTTTATATAACCTTAAATACTGTAAATATGCTTAGGAATTCGACATTAAAATCTTTCGGTTTCCTCGCGAGCACTCTGTATTCATTTATTGTACAAATCTACCTAACTTACCATCTTCTACAATTTAATGTTGTAAAACTACCTATGATCAACGAATAAAGTATTTGATTTTGATTTTTTGTAATCTCCTCCCAGATGTAACGACAACCCGGTCCTAATCGACACAGTGCTGGCGATCCTCAGCACGGGCTGGAAAGACGCGCACCCCCGCGTGCGGGCCACGTGCCTGCGCGGGGCCTCCGGCCTCGCGGCGCTCGGGCCTCGCGCGGCCTCGCTGCCCGCCGGCCTCGCCGCGCTCAGCGCCGGCGTTGATGCCGAGCTGGCCACGTGAGTACTCTGCCCTAGTGAGATACTACCGGTGAACGTGAGCGGGCCGAGTTGGAACCTTCCAGAAACCTCCTAGCCCGAAGAATCGCCAGGTTGAAGTGGCAGTGGGCTGGCCATATTGCCCGGAGGACCGATGACCGGTGGGGTCGGCGTGTTCTCGAGTGGCGACCACGCACTGGACGGCGCAGCGTGGGAAGGCCCCCCACAAGATGGAGCGACGACCTGGTAAAGATTGCGGGTGTCCAATGGATGCGGACAGCTCACGACCGATCTTTGTGGAACTCTCTGGGCGAGGCCTATGTCCAGCAGTGGACGTCAATTGGCTGATGATGATGATTATGATGATGAGAAACCTCCTCAGCTCTGGCGTGGCGTTGATGCCGAGCTGGCCACGTGAGTACTGGCCTAGTGGGATACTACCGCGGTGAACGAGTGCGGGCCGAGTTGGAACCTTCCAGAAACATCTCTCCGTCAACCTCCTCAGCTCTGGCGTGGCGTTGATGCCGAGCTGGCCACGTGAGTACTCTGGCCTGGTGGGATACAGGGGTGAACGTGAGCGGGCCGAGTTGGAATCTTCCAGAAACCTCCTCAGCAATGGCTACAATGTTCATGTTCATGTATTATATGAACTAATTGTAATCACCCAGATGTAACGACAACCCGGTCCTCATCGACACAGTGCTGGCGATCCTCAGCACGGGCTGGAAAGACTCGCACCCCCGCGTGCGGGCCACGTGCCTGCGCGGGGCCTCCGGCCTCGCCGCGCTCGGGCCTCGCGCGGCCTCGCTGCCCGCCGGCCTCGCCGCGCTCAGCGCCGGCGTTGATGCCGAGCTGGCCACGTGAGTACTGGCCTAGTGGGATACTACCGCGGTGAACGAGTGCGGCCCGAGTTGGAACCTTCCAGAAACCTCTCTCTGTCAACCTCCTCAGCACTGGCGTGGCGTTGATGCCGAGCGAGCCACGTGAGTACACTGGCTTAGTGGGATACTACCGGGGTGAACGTGAGCGGGCCGAGTTGGAATCTTCCAGAAACCTCCTCAGCAATGGCTACAATGTTCATGTATGACATTTTATATGAACTAATTGTAATCACCCAGATGTAACGACAACCCGGTCCTCATCGACACAGTGCTAGCGATCCTCAGCACGGGCTGGAAAGACTCGCACCCCCGCGTGCGGGCCACGTGCCTGCGCGGGGCCTCCGGCCTCGCCGCGCTCGGGCCTCGCGCGGCCTCGCTGCCCGCCGGCCTCGCCGCGCTCAGCGCCGGTGTTGACGCCGAGCTGGCCACGTGAGTACTCTACCCTAGTGGGATACTAGCAGGGTGAACGTGAGCGAGCCGAGTTCCAGAAACCTCTCTCCGTCAAGTTGTCGTCAGAGAGTTGGAACCTTCCAGAAACTTCCTCAGACGAGCCACGTGACTGCACTGGCCTAGTGGGATACTATACTACTGGGGTGAACGTGAGCGGGCCGAGTTGGAACCTTCCAGAAACCTCAGCACTGGCGTGGCGTTGATGCCGAGCGAGCCATGTGAGTACACTGGCCTAGTGGGATACTACCACGTGAACCTTCCAGAAACATCTCTCCGTCAACCTCCTCAGCACTGGCGTGGCGTTGATGCCGAGCTGGCCACGTGAGTACTGGCCTAGTGGGATACTACCACGTGAACCTTCCAGAAACATCTCTCCGTCAACCTCCTCAGCACTGGCGTGGCGTTGATGCCGAGCTGGCAACGTGAGTACTGGCCTAGTGGGATACTACCACGTGAACCTTCCAGAAACATCTCTCCGTCAACCTCCTCAGCACTGGCGTGGCGTTGATGCCGAGCGAGCCACGTGAGTACTGGCCTAGTGGGATACTACCGCGTGAACCTTCCAGAAACATCTCTCCGTCAACCTCCTCAGCACTGGCGTGGCGTTGATGCCGAGCTGGCCACGTGAGTACTGGCCTAGTGGGATACTACCACGTGAACCTTCCAGAAACATCTCTCCGTCAACCTCCTCAGCACTGGCGTGGCGTTGATGCCGAGCGAGCCACGTGAGTACTGGCCTAGTGGGATACTACCACGTGAACCTTCCAGAAACATCTCTCCGTCAACCTCCTCAGCACTGGCGTGGCGTTGATGCCGAGCGTGCCACGTGAGTACTGGCCTAGTGGGATACTACCACGTGAACCTTCCAGAAACATCTCTCCGTCAACCTCCTCAGCACTGGCGTGGCGTTGATGCCGAGCTGGCCACGTGAGTACTGGCCTAGTGGGATACTACCACGTGAACCTTCCAGAAACATCTCTCCGTCAACCTCCTCAGCACTGGCGTGGCGTTGATGCCGAGCTGGCCACGTGAGTACTGGCCTAGTGGGATACTACCACGTGAACCTTCCAGAAACATCTCTCCGTCAACCTCCTCAGCACTGGCGTGGCGTTGATGCCGAGCTGGCCACGTGAGTACTGGCCTAGTGGGATACTACCACGTGAACCTTCCAGAAACATCTCTCCGTCAACCTCCTCAGCACTGGCGTGGCGTTGATGCCGAGCTGGCCACGTGAGTACTGGCCTAGTGGGATACTACCGCGTGAACCTTCCAGAAACATCTCTCCGTCAACCTCCTCAGCACTGGCGTGGCGTTGATGCCGAGCTGGCCACGTGAGTACTGGCCTAGTGGGATACTACCACGTGAACCTTCCAGAAACATCTCTCCGTCAACCTCCTCAGCACTGGCGTGGCGTTGATGCCGAGCTGGCCACGTGAGTACTGGCCTAGTGGGATACTACCACGTGAACCTTCCAGAAACATCTCTCCGTCAACCTCCTCAGCACTCGCGTGGCGTTGATGCCGAGCTGGCCACGTGAGTACTGGCCTAGTGGGATACTACCACGTGAACCTTCCAGAAACATCTCTCCGTCAACCTCCTCAGCACTGGCGTGGCGTTGATGCCGAGCTGGCCACGTGAGTACACTGGCCTAGTGGGATACTACCACGTGAACCTTCCAGAAACATCTCTCCGTCAACCTCCTCAGCACTCGCGTGGCGTTGATGCCGAGCTGGCCACGTGAGTACTGGCCTAGTGGGATACTACCACGTGAACCTTCCAGAAACGTCTCTCCGTCAACCTCCTCAGCACTGGCGTGGCGTTGATGCCGAGCTGGCCACGTGAGTACACTGGCCTAGTGGGATACTACCACGTGAACCTTCCAGAAACATCTCTCCGTCAACCTCCTCAGCACTCGCGTGGCGTTGATGCCGAGCTGGCCACGTGAGTACTGGCCTAGTGGGATACTACCACGTGAACCTTCCAGAAACATCTCTCCGTCAACCTCCTCAGCACTGGCGTGGCGTTGATGCCGAGCTGGCCACGTGAGTACACTGGCCTAGTGGGATACTACCACGTGAACCTTCCAGAAACATCTCTCCGTCAACCTCCTCAGCACTCGCGTGGCGTTGATGCCGAGCTGGCCACGTGAGTACTGGCCTAGTGGGATACTACCACGTGAACCTTCCAGAAACGTCTCTCCGTCAACCTCCTCAGCACTGGCGTGGCGTTGATGCCGAGCTGGCCACGTGAGTACACTGGCCTAGTGGGATACTACCACGTGAACCTTCCAGAAACATCTCTCCGTCAACCTCCTCAGCACTGGCGTGGCGTTGATGCCGAGCTGGCCACGTGAGTACTGGCCTAGTGGGATACTACCGGTGAACATAAGCGGGCCGAGTTGGAACCTTCCAGAAACATCTCTCCGTCAACCTCCTCAGCACTGGCGTGGCGTTGATGCCGAGCGAGCCACGTGCACTGGCCTAGTGGGATACTACCACGTGAACCTTCCAGAAACATCTCTCCGTCAACCTCCTCCGCACTGGCGTGGCGTTGATGCCGAGCTGGCCACGTGAGTACTGGCCTAGTGGGATACTACCACGTGAACCTTCCAGAAACATCTCTCCGTCAACCTCCTCAGCACTCGCGTGGCGTTGATGCCGAGCTGGCCACGTGAGTACTGGCCTAGTGGGATACTACCACGTGAACCTTCCAGAAACATCTCTCCGTCAACCTCCTCAGCACTGGCGTGGCGTTGATGCCGAGCTGGCCACGTGAGTACACTGGCCTAGTGGGATACTACCACGTGAACCTTCCAGAAACATCTCTCCGTCAACCTCCTCAGCACTCGCGTGGCGTTGATGCCGAGCTGGCCACGTGAGTACTGGCCTAGTGGGATACTACCACGTGAACCTTCCAGAAACGTCTCTCCGTCAACCTCCTCAGCACTGGCGTGGCGTTGATGCCGAGCTGGCCACGTGAGTACACTGGCCTAGTGGGATACTACCACGTGAACCTTCCAGAAACATCTCTCCGTCAACCTCCTCAGCACTCGCGTGGCGTTGATGCCGAGCTGGCCACGTGAGTACTGGCCTAGTGGGATACTACCACGTGAACCTTCCAGAAACATCTCTCCGTCAACCTCCTCAGCACTGGCGTGGCGTTGATGCCGAGCTGGCCACGTGAGTACACTGGCCTAGTGGGATACTACCACGTGAACCTTCCAGAAACATCTCTCCGTCAACCTCCTCAGCACTCGCGTGGCGTTGATGCCGAGCTGGCCACGTGAGTACTGGCCTAGTGGGATACTACCACGTGAACCTTCCAGAAACGTCTCTCCGTCAACCTCCTCAGCACTGGCGTGGCGTTGATGCCGAGCTGGCCACGTGAGTACACTGGCCTAGTGGGATACTACCACGTGAACCTTCCAGAAACATCTCTCCGTCAACCTCCTCAGCACTGGCGTGGCGTTGATGCCGAGCTGGCCACGTGAGTACTCTGGCCTAGTGGGATACTACCGCGTGAACCTTCCAGAAACATCTCTCCGTCAACCTCCTCAGCACTGGCGTGGCGTTGATGCCGAGCTGGCCACGTGAGTACTGGCCTAGTGGGATACTACCGGTGAACATAAGCGGGCCGAGTTGGAACCTTCCAGAAACATCTCTCCGTCAACCTCCTCAGCACTGGCGTGGCGTTGATGCCGAGCGAGCCACGTGCACTGGCCTAGTGGGATACTACCACGTGAACCTTCCAGAAACATCTCTCCGTCAACCTCCTCCGCACTGGCGTGGCGTTGATGCCGAGCTGGCCACGTGAGTACTGCCCTAGTGGGATACTACCACGTGAACCTTCCAGAAACATCTCTCCGTCAACCTCCTCCGCACTGGCGTGGCGTTGATGCCGAGCTGGCCACGTGAGTACTGGCCTAGTGGGATACTACCACGTGAACCTTCTAGAAACATCTCTCCGTCAACCTCCTCAGCACTGGCGTGGCGTTGATGCCGAGCTGGCCACGTGAGTACTGGCCTAGTGGGATACTACCACGTGAACCTTCTAGAAACATCTCTCCGTCAACCTCCTCAGCACTGGCGTGGCGTTGATGCCGAGCGAGCCACGTGAGTCCACTGGCCTAGTGGGATACTACCACGTGAACCTTCCAGAAACATCTCTCCGTCAACCTCCTCAGCACTGGCGTGGCGTTGATGCCGAGCTGGCCACGTGAGTACTCTGGCCTAGTGGGATACTACCGCGTGAACCTTCCAGAAACATCTCTCCGTCAACCTCCTCAGCACTGGCGTGGCGTTGATGCCGAGCTGGCCACGTGAGTACTGGCCTAGTGGGATACTACCGGTGAACATAAGCGGGCCGAGTTGGAACCTTCCAGAAACATCTCTCCGTCAACCTCCTCAGCACTGGCGTGGCGTTGATGCCGAGCGAGCCACGTGCACTGGCCTAGTGGGATACTACCACGTGAACCTTCCAGAAACATCTCTCCGTCAACCTCCTCCGCACTGGCGTGGCGTTGATGCCGAGCTGGCCACGTGAGTACTGCCCTAGTGGGATACTACCACGTGAACCTTCCAGAAACATCTCTCCGTCAACCTCCTCCGCACTGGCGTGGCGTTGATGCCGAGCTGGCCACGTGAGTACTGGCCTAGTGGGATACTACCACGTGAACCTTCTAGAAACATCTCTCCGTCAACCTCCTCAGCACTGGCGTGGCGTTGATGCCGAGCTGGCCACGTGAGTACTGGCCTAGTGGGATACTACCACGTGAACCTTCTAGAAACATCTCTCCGTCAACCTCCTCAGCACTGGCGTGGCGTTGATGCCGAGCGAGCCACGTGAGTCCACTGGCCTAGTGGGATACTACCACGTGAACCTTCCAGAAACATCTCTCCGTCAACCTCCTCAGCACTGGCGTGGCGTTGATGCCGAGCGAGCCACGTGAGTACACTGGCCTAGTGGGATACTACCGGTGAACGTGAGCGGGCCGAGTTGGAACCTTCCAGAAACATCTCTCCGTCAACCTCCTCAGCACTGGCGTGGCGTTGATGCCGAGCGAGCCACGTGAGTCCACTGGCCTAGTGGGATACTACCACGTGAACCTTCTAGAAACATCTCTCCGTCAACCTCCTCAGCACTGGCGTGGCGTTGATGCCGAGCGAGCCACGTGAGTCCACTGGCCTAGTGGGATACTACCACGTGAACCTTCCAGAAACATCTCTCCGTCAACCTCCTCAGCACTGGCGTGGCGTTGATGCCGAGCGAGCCACGTGAGTGCACTGGCCTAGTGGGATACTACCGGTGAACGTGAGCGGGCCGAGTTCCAGAAACCTCTCTCCGTCAAGTTGTCGTCAGAGAGTTGCCTTCCAGAAACTTCCTCAGCACTGGCGTGGCGTTGATGCCGAGCTGGCCACGTGAGTAATGGCCTAGTGGGATACTACCGGTGAACGTGAGCGAGCCGAGTTCCAGAAAGCTCTCTCCGTCAAGTTGTCGTCAGAGAGTTGGAACCTTCCAGAAACTTCCTCAGCACTGGCGTGGCGTTTATGCCGAGCTGGCCACGTGAGTACACTGGCCTAGTGGGATACCGGGGTGAATGTGAGCGGGCCGAGTTGGAACCTTCCAGAAACATCTCTCCGTCAACCTCGTCAGCACTGGCGTGACGTTGATGCCGAGCGAGCCACGTGAGTGCACTGGCCTAGTGGGATACTACCGGGGTGAACGTGAGCGGGCCGAGTTGGAACCTTCCAGAAACATCTCTCCGTCAACCTCCTCAGCTCTGGCGTGGCGTTGATGCCGAGCTGGCCACGTGAGTACACTGGCCTAGTGGGATACTACCGGGGTGAACGTGAGCGGGCCGAGCAATGATATTTAAGTAAAGATACGTTATACTCAAACAAAATGAGCGAAATAAATACTTCACATCATACACCTAGGTACAATTTATTGATAGTTTACATATTCATACTTCAAAATGCGTAAAAGAGATGGCAAAATAGATATACTCGTATTTAATAAATAAAAAAAGAGACAACTAGCATTTGACAATCGCGCTTGCATTATTTTATTGATAAACATTGTTTTATCTTTGTTACTCTCGATCTTAAACCGCATAAGCTTGTCTTTTTCTCTATGTCAGTCAAAAACGTCAAAATGGCGTCCTATTTATTTTCAATAAATAATAAGATTGAAAAAAATATATAATTCAGTTTAACTGCGCATGATGTGTAATGCTAAGGGCATTTTTGCATTTTATTTTGTGGTTTTCACTATTGTATAACATAAAATGACATTTTAGGGCGCAGTTCACGTGATTTGCGAGAGCTCGGCAGTGTTACACACCTCGGTGGTCTGGGTAGGACTAAGAGCGATTGTTAGAATTATCACAATCTGAGCGCTTCAATTTTAGAGCCGGTGTAGCATATCTTTACATATTATATCATTGGGGCCGAGTTGGAACCTTCCAGAAACCTCAGCACTGGCGTGGCGTTGATGCCGAGCGAGCCACGTGAGTACACTGGCCTAGTGGGATACTACCACGTGAACCTTCCAGAAACATCTCTCCGTCAACCTCCTCAGCACTGGCGTGGCGTTGATGCCGAGCGAGCCACGTGAGTACTGACCTAGTGGGATACTACCACGTGAACCTTCCAGAAACATCTCTCCGTCAACCTCCTCAGCACTGGCGTGGCGTTGATACCGAGCGAGCCACGTGAGTACTGACCTAGTGGGATACTACCACGTGAACCTTCCAGAAACATCTCTCCGTCAACCTACTCAGCACTGACGTGGCGTTGATGCCGAGCTGGCCACGTGAGTACTGGCCTAGTGGGATACTACCACGTGAACCTTCCAGAAACATCTCTCCGTCAACCTCCTCAGCACTGGCGTGGCGTTGATGCCGAGCTGGCCACGTGAGTACTCTGGCCTAGTGGGATACTACCACGTGAACCTTCCAGAAACATCTCTCCGTCAACCTCCTCAGCACTGGCGTGGCGTTGATGCCGAGCTGGCCACGTGAGTACTGGCCTAGTGGGATACTACCACGTGAACCTTCCAGAAACATCTCTCCGTCAACCTCCTCAGCACTGGCGTGGCGTTGATGCCGAGCTGGCCACGTGAGTACTCTGGCCTAGTGGGATACTACCGGTGAACGTGGGCGGGCCGAGTTCCAGAAACCTCTCTCCGTCAAGTTGTCGTCAGAGAGTTGGAACCTTCCAGAAACTTCCTCAGCACTGGCGTGGCGTTGATGCCGAGCGAGCCACGTGAGTGCACTGGCCTAGTGGGATACTACCGGGGTGAATGTGAGCGGGCCGAGTTGGAACCTTCCAGAAACATCTCTCCGTCAACCTCCTCAGCACTGGCGTGGCGTTGATGCCGAGCTGGCCACGTGAGTACTGGCCTAGTGGGATACTGTATTTATGTGTAGGTATATATATTAATATTGTATGTATATATTTATGTATGTATGTCATAGGTATGTAGGTATTAATAGCTTACTACGTGTTTCCAAATGCACCGCCTACAATCTTTTCTGCTTTGCCTTAAGGTTGACTGGTAGAGAATGCCTCATAGCATTAAGTTCGCCTTTTGTACATTAAGCTGTTCTTTTGTGCAATAAAGTCTAAATAAATAAATAAATACTACCACGTGAACCTTCTAGAAACATCTCTCCGTCAACCTCCTCCGCACTGGCGTGGCGTTGATGCCGAGCTGGCCACGTGAGTACTGGCCTAGTGGGATACTACCACGTGAACCTTCCAGAAACATCTCTCCGGCAACCTCCTCAGCACTGGCGTGGTGTTGATGCCGAGCGATTCACGTGAGTGCACTGGCCTAGTGGGATACTACCACGTGAACCTTCCAGAAACATCTCTCCGGCAACCTCCTCAGCACTGGCGTGGTGTTGATGCCGAGCGATTCACGTGAGTGCACTGGCCTAGTGGGATACTACCACGTGAACCTTCCAGAAACATCTCTCCGGCAACCTCCTCAGCACTGGCGTGGTGTTGATGCCGAGCGATTCACGTGAGTGCACTGGCCTAGTGGGATACTACCACGTGAACCTTCCAGAAACATCTCTCCGGCAACCTCCTCAGCACTGGCGTGGTGTTGATGCCGAGCGATTCACGTGAGTGCACTGGCCTAGTGGGATACTACCACGTGAACCTTCCAGAAACATCTCTCCGGCAACCTCCTCAGCACTGGCGTGGTGTTGATGCCGAGCGATTCACGTGAGTGCACTGGCCTAGTGGGATACTACCGGTGAACGTGAGCGGGCCGAGTTCTAGAAACCTCTCTCCGTCAAGCTGTCGTCAGAGAGTTGGAACCTTCCAGAAACTTCCTCAGCACTGGCGTGGTGTTGATGCCGAGCGATTTACGTGAGTGCACTGGCCTAGTGGGATACTACCGGTGAACGTGGGCGGGCCGAGTTCTAGAAACCTCTCTCCGTCACTGGCGTGGCGTTGATGCCGAGCTGGCCACGTGAGTACTCTGGCCTAGTGGGATAACAGATCTTTTCATCATCATCATCATCATCATCAGCCTATGATAGTCCACTGCTAAACGTAGGCCTCTCCTATTAACTATGCGTATAGACGCTATAGGAGGTAAATGCCCATAATCGCCACGCTGGGCAAGCGGATTGGCGATCGCAGTAATGTGTGGCGAACCCACTATGATGACGCTGCTGCCCATTATCAATATTTTATCAAATAATGGTCAGTGACACTTCAATCCCTTAGTCGACTCTTACGACACCCGCAGGAGGAGTTGGGGTGGTGACAAATGTATTCTTACTGCCGTCACCACACGGACAACACAGATCTTTTAACGTCTAATAACTTCAAATCATTGTGTTTGAAAATAGATGATAGCTACGAAATCTAATTGCTACCCTTTAATACTCTCTTCACCTGATGTGATTTGAATTACTCATAATATCATTTATTTACAGAAAATCCACAGAGAACGTCCCTCTAGCAGCCATCCAAGGTTTAAGCCGTTTACTTCTCGACTTGGAGAAACTAGACAAAGAGCACGACCGGGAACTCCTCTCCATAGCCCAGAAGATCCGACCATTCATGAACACAGAGTCGGGACAGCTTAGAGAGAGCTCTATACGACTGTTTGGGATTATAGCGGGACGGGTCAAGGGTGACCATATGGTGGAGCAGGCGATTAGCTCGCTGCCTTGTTTCTTGCTGCATTTGTGTGATAACAACCCGGCTGTTGTGAGGGTAAGTCTTATACTAGTGTTAGAGAGAGTTTTATACGACTATTTGGTATTATAGCGGGACGGGTCAAGGGTGACCATATGGTGGAACAGGCGATTAGCTCGCTTCCTTGCTTCTTGCTGCATCTGTGTGATAACAACCCGGCTGTTGTGAGGGTAAGTCTTATAGAGGTAGAGAGTTCTATATGACTGTTTGGTATTATAATAAATAAATATCTTGGGACATCTTACACAAATCAACCTAGTCCCACGGTAAGCTCAATTAAGGCTTGTATTGTGGGTACCAGGCGACGATATATATAATAGATACTTAGATACATACACAGCCATGATGACCAAGGAACAAACATTTGTGATAATTAAATACACAAAGAATGCCCTCGCCGGGATTCGAACCCGGAACCTCCAGCTTCGTAGGCAGGGTCACTACCAACTAGGCTACAGAGGCTGACAAATATAATGGGACTAAAGGGTGAACATATGTTGAAGCAGGCGGTTAGGCCTCGTTGCGTGGAACATTGTTTCTGCCACTGCTTCGACCATCCGATACCTCAATACACTTTTTCTTTGGCTTGATATAAAAATGCCTGTCTTGACCTTGTAAATTAGCAGACAATAAAAGACAATACATCAATTTTCTTTCCAGGCGAGCAAGTTCACTCTAAAGCAAATATTCAAGATCTTCAACGTAAAGAAATCCAACGATCTCATCCAAACGCACCTCCTAGACGACGGGCGGTTATACCTGGACGAGTTTCTATCCGCTCTATTGCGTCAGTTAGCTGATGAGATGCCGAGCGCCGTGGCACGCTGCCTTCCTAGTGCTGTCAACCATCTGCAGTGCAGGGAGGACATGAAACCGCATCCGCCGCTGTTGATAGGTCAGTCTAGCTGTCTAGGTTGTCAGTAGTTTCTCTAGAAACTTCCCTCGCACAGCTAAACTATCCTGATAAGTGTACTATCTACTGTCAACCATCTGCAGTGCAGGGAGGACATGAAACCGCATCCGCCGCTGCTGATAGGTCAGTCTAGCTGTCTAGGTTGCCAGTAGTTCCTCTAGAATCTTCCCTCGCACAGTTAAACTATCCTGGTAAGTGTACTGTCTACTGTCAACCATCTGCAGTGTAGAGAGGACATGAAACCGCATCCGCCGCTGCTGATAGGTCAGTCTAGCTGTCTACGTTGTCAGTAGTTTCTCTATAAACTTCCCTCGCACAGTTAAACTATCCTGGTAAGTGTACTGTCTACTGTCAACCATCTGCAGTGCCGTGAGGACATGAAACCGCATCCGCCGCTGCTGATAGGTCAGTCTAGCTGTCTAGTAGTTTCTCTAGAATGTTCCCTCGCACAGCTAAACTATCCCGGTAAGTGTATTGTACCGGGACGAGTTTCTATCCGCGCTGTTGCGGCAGTTAGCGGACGAGATGCCGAGCGCCGTGGCGCGCTGCCTTCCTAGTGCTGTCAACCATCTGCAGTGCAGGGAGGACATGAAACCGCATCCGCCGCTGCTGATAGGTCAGTCTATAGTCAGTTTTTTAGGATTCATTGATGATTGTTAGTATTTTATGGCTGGTTCAGATAGTTTGACAGTTGAGACATAAAATGTCGTGAAGAAAGACCTCTTGCTTCCTGCTTTTATGTTTTTTCTAATGCAAAAAAAACTAACTATAGCTAGTGGAATGCAAACTGCTTTTGAAATGGCTACTAAATCTAGTTAATAACCGGTTATGAACCGGTCATACCAATAAAAACCGGATTGGATAAAGATGTAGCTTCACGCTTAAAATAATCATGTTGTATCAGAAAGCGTCCCAAATGATTGTTCGTGTTAATAGCGCAATCCCGTAGCTTTCTGCCATCGCTCTAAGCCAAGAAAACGTTTCTTTCTTAGCGACAATACGTATTTCGATTGTTAACAATTTTGGCCGTAGGCGTTTCTCTAGAATCTTCCCTCGCACAGCTAAACTATCCCGGTAAGTGTATTGTACCGGGACGAGTTTCTATCTGCGCTGTTGCGTCAGTTAGCTGATGAGATGCCGAGCGCCGTGGCCCGCTGCCTTCCTAGTGCTGTGAACCATCTGCAGTGCAGGGAGGACATGAAACCGCATCCGCTGATAGGTCAGTCTAGCTGTCTAACGTATGCGGAATGAAATCTGCACAAAGTTTAATATTATATTAAATAAATGATATCATTATTATTTTCTTGAACATGTACGTTTTTTAATATCGATTTTAACAAGTATTCATGCAAGATAAAAACTACTTGAATCCAAAGTGTATAACTTTAGTTTTATGATACTTTATCCATTGATGTCGAAAAAACAAATGTTAGCATTTTTCTTGCCTCTAATTTTATCTTCTGTAGGAAAACTTTTTAAATAAAAATCCTTTGCTCATTATATTTCATATTCTTGTTAATTGGTCTATTGATACTTACTTATTATGCTAAAAATATTTAATTGAAATTAGCTATAAGTCGTTCACCGTGACATCCGTTACTGAAAAAGCAGTGTTTTTTACACTTTTTGATCAAATGGCGAAGTCATATTTTCAAAGTTGTTTATTTTTATTTTCCGTGTTGATAGGCTTGCTCTTTGTTTATGTTTCGTAATGCCCATGGTTTGAGGATGTTTTTCATCAATTTTGTTGTCATATTTAGAAGTATTTCTGAGCTCCCTGTTCGATTTTGTGATTCGGGTTAACGTAATTTCCTTTATTCGAGCTCTTTCTGAAAAGTGGCTGTAGCCAAATTGTTACATTACACTAGGGTTTCTAATATCATTTATTGGAAACGAAAAAAATGCGAGATTTTTATAAAACAGTGTTTCAAATCTTGCCTTCTTCTAAAAAATCAGAATCATCGTCGATTTTGGCCTTAGCAAATGTGTCTTGTGGAAAACACATGCAGTTGTGCGACATTGTTCTACTCAATTGGCCATAATTTCTAAAGAAAGATGCCAAACCCGACAAAACTATCCAATTTAATTAACAATTGTATACAAATTAATTTAGCATTGAGACACAAGTTAAATTTAATTTTTTTATTTTGTTTTTACTTGTTCAAAATTTGTGCAAATTTCACTCCGCATACGTTAGGTTGTCAGTAGTTCCTCTAGAATCTTCCCTCGCACAGCTAAACTATCCCAGTAAGTGTATTGTACCTGGACGAGTTTCTATCCGCGCTGTTGCGTCAGTTAGCTGATGAGATGCCGAGCGCCGTGGCGCGCTGCCTTCCTAGTGCTGTCAACCATCTGCAGTGTAGGGAGGACATGAAACCGCATCCACCGCTGCTGATAGGTCAGTCTAGCTGTCTAGGTTACCAGTAGTTCCTCTAGAATCTTCCCTCGCACAGCTAAACTATCCTGGTAAGTGTACTGTCTACTGTCAACCATCTGCAGTGCAGGGAGGACATGAAACCGCATCCACCGCTGCTGATAGGTCAGTCTAGCTGTCTAGGTTACCAGTAGTTCCTCTAGAATCTTCCCTCGCACAGCTAAACTATCCTGGTAAGTGTACTGTCTACTGTCAACCATCTGCAGTGCAGGGAGGACATGAAACCTCATCCACCGCTGTTGATAGGTCAGTCTAGCTGTCTAGGTTACCAGTAGTTCCTTTAGAATCTTCGATCGCACAGCTAAACTATCCCGGTAAGTGTACTGTCTACTGTCAACCATCTGCAGTGCAGGGAGGACATGAACCGCATCCACCGCTGCTGATAGGTCAGTCTAGCTGTCTAGGTTGCCAGTAGTTCCTCTAGAATCTTCCCGTCGCACAGCTAAACTCTCCTCGTAAGTGTACTGTCTACTGTCAACCATCTGCGGTGCAGGGAGGACATGAACCGCATCCACCGCTGCTGATAGGTCAGTCTAGCTGTCTAGGTTGCCAGTAGTTCCTCTAGAATGTTCCCTCGCACAGCTGAACTATCCCGGTAAGTGTACTGTCTACTGTCAACCATCTGCAGTGCAGGGAGGACATGAAACCGCATCCACCGCTGCTGATAGGTCAGTCTAGCTATCTAGGTTGCCAGTAGTTCCTCTAGAATCTTCCCTCGCACAGCTAAACTATCCTGGTAAGTGTTCTGTCTACTGTCAACCATCTGCAGTGCAGGGAGGACATGAAACCGCATCCGCCGCTGCTGATAGGTCAGTCTAGCTGTCTAGGTTGTCAGTAGTTCCTCTAGAATCTTCCCTCGCACAGCTAAACTATCCTGGTAAGTGTACTGTCTACTGTCAACCATCTGCAGTGCAGGGAGGACATGAAACCGCATCCGCCGCTGCTGATATGTCAGTCTAGCTGTCTAGGTTGCCAGTAGTTTCTGTAGAATCTTCCCTCGCACAGCTAAACTATCCTGGTAAGTGTACTGTCTACTGTCAACCATCTGCAGTGCAGGGAGGACATGAAACCGCATCCACCGCTGCTGATAGGTCAGTCTAGCTGTCTAGGTTGTCAGTAGTTCCTCTAGAATCTTCCCTCGCACAGCTAAACTATCCTGGTAAGTGTACTGTCTACTGTCAACCATCTGCAGTGCAGGGAGGACATGAAACCGCATCCGCCGCTGCTGATATGTCAGTCTAGCTGTCTAGGTTGCCAGTAGTTTCTGTAGAATCTTCCCTCGCACAGCTAAACTAACCAGGTAAGTGTATTATACCGCGACAAGTTTCAATCCGCGCTGTTGCGTCAGTTAGCTGACGAGATGCCGAGTGCCGTGACGCGCTGCCTTCCTAGTGCTGTCAACCATCTGCAGTGCAGGGAGGACATGAAACCGCATCCACCGCTGCTGATAGGTCAGTCTAGGTTGTCAGAAGTTTCTCTAGAATGTTCCCTCGCACAGCTAAACTATCCCAGTAAGTGTATTGTACGTGGACGAGTTTCTATCCGCGCTGTTGCGGGAGTTAGCTGATGAGATGCAGAGTGCCGTGGCGCGCTGCCTTCCTAGTGCTGTCAACCATCTGCAGTGCAGGGAGGACATGAAACCGCATCCACCGCTGCTGATAGGTCAGTCTAGCTGTGTAGATAGTCAGTAGTTCCTCTAGAATCTTCCCTCGCACAGCTAAACTATCCCGGTAAGTGTACTGTCTACTGTCAACCATCTGCAGTGTATGGAGGACATGAAACCGCATCCACCGCTGTTGATAGGTCAGTCTATAGCCACTCACTTGCTTTGATTTTTGCGATAGACTCTGTCTATGTAAAATAAGAGTGATGACATGTAATCAAAGCTACATGAGGCAAGTGAGTGGATACTCCGATTTTTTAGGATTAATTGATTATTGTTGACTTTTATGATTAGTTTGACATTTAAGACATAAAATTTTGTAAAGAAACTCCTCGTGCTTCCTGCTGATCATGAATTACCAGTTATGAATCGGTTTATCATAAATCATAACCGATTACAAGCGTGTCAAACGTGGACGCTACATCATTCCAATACAAACCGGTTCTGAAATGGCTAGAAAATTTGGTTAATAACCAGTTATTAGCCGAACTTTCATTCAAATAGAGAGAACATCGCCACTAGAAATCTGGCTCAATCATGAGGTATGAGAGTAACAAAAAAAAAATCATTTAGTTCGGACAATTAAATCCATATGGTGTTAGTTACAATAGTGCCTTAAATAATTATGTTAGTACTTAAGCTAAGATGTTGAGAGGTCCAGTGCCTGACTAGGGCACTGTCCCATCTCCCAGCAACAACGGCAATTCACCAAACGAATGGGCGGTATATATGATGGACACTTGCTCCCCGCCTTAAAAACCATGAACTCACTTTTCGCGACATTGTATCGTAAGTTACGTTTACGGGCATAAGCTTCACACTTTTCAACTACTAACACACGACTCTCTTTTTCCAATATTTCCAGGCCTCCTCTACGCAGAACTCCACCGGATATCCGAGAAGCACCCTAACGACGTAGACCTCGACCCTGACGTGACCAGCACCGCCAAGTCCCGTCTCCTGCTCCTCATCAAGGACCCCAACCCCATCGTCCGCCAGAACTCGGCGCTGGCACTGGCTAATATATGTCTAGTCGAAGCAAGCGATTGACCGCCACTCTTGTATTTTTATGGGGGTATTCAGATTAGGACGTTTTGAACGTGGGTCATTGTCAGTCCGAAAAACAAAAGTTGTCCACTCGGTGGTCAAAAGTTAACAGCTTTTATAAATCTATGTCACGATTTGATTACATAGGGCTATAGACCGGGGAACCTAGTTGTACCTACCGTCAATTGTTTTATCCCAAATTTAGTACAGAAATTCCTTAACGTTAAGTATGTCCACCGAAAAGTCGATAACCTAAATCTGACAATGACCCACGTGGGAAATTCCTATAATAGTCAGTAGAATCTAATAATCACCAAATTGAATATTTAAAAACAACTAACTTTAACCGATTTCTCCGAGATCCTATCATCTGTGGTTTCCATCATTGGTTTCCTATCATCAAATCCTACTTTCTGAATGCAAATTCTTGTAAATGAATGGAAATTACCAAAAGCGCCATACATGTACAAAGACAAAAAAAGATGTATACAAAAATGTTCAAAAGTATGTCTCAATGCACTTTAATTCTGTGTAATGAGAACGTCGTAACATATTTATGAGCGGATTCATTCGATACTTATTTTTGCACTTGACTGTACCTATAAAATTAGAAGAGATCTCTCGATTTCTCCAAGATCCCATCATCAGACCCCAACTTGGTGCCAACGGGACCATCTCGAGGTTATACACGTTCGATCACAAAAAATAATTAAAATCGGTTCACAATTCTTGGATATATCGGGTAACATACATACAACAAAAAAAAAACAGTCGAATTGAGAACTCCTCCTTTTTTTGATGTCTGACTTTCCATAGCATTCGACGTCTTTGCAGATATAATTTTGAGTGAAAAATACTAATAAATATAAATAATTTTGACTAAAAATGTATGTAAACTCAAGGTTTAAGATTTTAAGTTCGTAATAAAACCATGATTGTGTTCTAGAAACGCGGGATTATGGAAAAATGCAAGTTTTTAGGTTTGTTCATCTTTTTTTTTAGATTCTTCTGACGAATAGTATAAAGGTACAAACTTTAGTAAATTGAATGCATAAAACCACAAATCTCGATTTCTTATCAATGCTGAAAGCTAACAAACTCGATATGTGAAGCTTAAGCTTTCGTATACCATTGTAAAAAAAATTGGTAAGACTTTTAAAATTAAAGCATAATAGTAGATTACATGCCAAGGCCGTTTAAGTGGGAAATGTCTGGGATTAAGTGTAGGCAAACCTAGTTGTAGACAAACATGTGATCCGAGGCTTTCCCATTTAACGGCCGAGGTGATGTATTTTTCTGCTCAACGGAGCCGGCAAGCGGCAACTTAGTTTAGCGCAGCGGCCGGCAATGTGCTGTTTGCCGGCCGGTGGGCAGAAAAAGTTTTTATTTTAATTTTCAGTGTGCGAGAAATATGTTAATATTTTACTTATTGTTATTATATTTATATTTTTAATTTGAATACATATAAATAGTGGTGGTTCATTTAATATTATTATCTCATTCGGTATCGTATTCTCAGTTTCTGATTAGGAAAAACTGTATTTCTGAAAAACATAGTATCTTAGCCCCTATGTATTATTGATCATCAGGGTCGCGTTTTATAAAGTTACATTTTACAATTTCGCTGTTTACCTCTCTAACGCACGCACATATTGGCTAGAAAGAGAGGCAAACAGCAAAATTGTAACTTTATACAATGTGTATATGAAATATAGCCGCATATTGTAACCAGACGTAGATTTAAGTATTATAATCTAACTTTTATGACAATTATTAATTTAGCGTTAACTACCATGCCGTAATTAATATTTGTTTTTTTTTTAGCAGCAATGTACGACGTACACTTATCACTAGCTTGACAGTTGCGACATTACGATGTTCATTGTCAACAAACAACAACAAAGCTTTACATTGCGTGCTGAATTATTTTATACCAAAAAAAAAGTTTGTTTTTTTTAAATAATTTTACGATAAATATATTAATTAGTGCCTATATTAAGACCCCCTAAAGTTTGCGGTTATATCCAATATACACGCTGTAGAACGCGTCCCAGACAGTCACAGAGATTGTTAATAAAATGTTTTTATTCTCATTTAAACTAAAAATACGTGTCTGTTTTTATTAGAAATCTAATTAATAGAAGGTTTTATTAATCTATTATGTAGTATCCCCTTGTCTGAGCTAAAGTTTAGTGAAGTTTATACGGTTTATAATATATGTATTGTTGTTTTGTTACTAGAATAAGGAGAATTATAGGTACATTGATTAAACACGTGTTTTTTAAAGGGATAGCAATTTTACTCGATTGGAAAAAGAAAGCGCATGGAATTAGAATTTAAGCTACTTATTTCCTTTAAGGTAAGTACCAGTAGTGAAACCAGTCATAATATTAGATTTTACAATATTTTTTTAAAGGGGGCGTTTCTAGTTCCATATTTTTTACTTGGTCACTCTTGGTTTTTTTTAATCTGTCAGGTCACCGATGGGACTAAAGTTACATAGTTTGCTGGAAAAAAAAATCCAACACGATCTACCAACATAATTAGTGGGTAACCCACCATAGAAAGATTAGAAAGGCCACGTAGCTGGGTCAATATTATTTTCGTTGTCTTGTTTTGTGTCCCTAAAAAACGTGACACTGTGGTGATTTTTGTACGAGACGATGTCTTGTTTTCAATTTCTTACGTAAGGATTAAAATCTAGCGTGAAAAAGAAATACAAGTGCACCGGATTTTTTTTATTTACTTATTCGAAACAGTAACTAAAAGCGTTAACCAGGAAATTCAAAAAATGTAGACGCTAATTGTTAATTCCTACCTATAGAAAATTCGAATTTGGCGCCCTTTTCTATTAACGACTTGGTTGGCCACTGTATGTCTAAAAAATAAGATTTGTAAAATGATATGTGTAAAATTTTTATTTTCTTTATATGACAAATCCATAAGGATTTGATTATTACAGTTATATTATCTCCTAAGGCCCAGCCATAGAAGAGAAATATTAAAATGTTCATAGAAATTTTTACCTCCTGAAGGTGCATTCAAACTAAAAGAGCATTCGCTGTTCTAACCTCCCACTCTACGAAATTCGATCGGTACACAAAACGTGATTAGTTGATTTCGTAGAACGGGCGCTAGAACAGCGAATGCTCTTTCGGTTTAAACGCACCTTGAGGGTTTTCTCGAAAACGTATGCGACTAGTTGGCGCCACTTAGCCGTAAGGTCCCGCTAAGAAACACAATTATCTAGCTCCAAAGACTTACGACTCAAAACAAATGAAACTCAGTTCTGATTGAATGGAATTTAAATTTGTTTGACGTAAATAAGTACTATAGGTACCTAAGGACCCCGGGCCTTAGGAGGTTTAATTAATATTATAATTAAAATTATTATTGAGTTACTGTTTGAAAATTGGTATTTTTGAATTTATGCACTTACTGTAAATTAAATTTAAGAGACTGAAACTGTTGAAAAAATATAAAACGCATAAAAATATATAAAAATGTTTGTTTGTGTTACTTTTATTAGAAACTAAATGTAAAAGAAAGAATTTATTACAAAGATACATTGTGCTTTAGCGTGTTAGTAGTCGCTATTTAAATGTGATATCTTCATTTAATGTAGTTTCATATAATTTACGGGATCTCGGGGTTTTGTGAACTAACCAATAAGTTGATAGTATGATAGTCCTTATATTGTTTTGTCTATTTATGTCGTATTATATAGTATCCAGTATTTATATTGCCCATCCTTGGAATTTGACAAATCGGCATTTCCAAACACGGTCTACCGTTTTTCAACCATCCACAGGCCAGTCCATCAATGGCCGTATTTATTTTCGTTTTATTTCGAATCAATAATTCATTTATTGGATTATCCATAGCAAATAGCATTTAGCTTAACCTTTTGGACGCCAACGACCGATATATTAGCACCGCAGGTTCACCGACAAGGACCGATATATAAGTCCTGGTCCACAGAGCAATATAAACCTACACGCACGTGCGTAATGCTCAAATTCGGATTTGACATTTTTTTGACGTGGCGTCTGAGTGACAGCTTTTGTATTTGACGTGGCGGCAAAAAGCTTAAAGGCAATGACGTTAGATATCAACTGAAACCTACTAACTCTTTGAACGCCAAGAACTAAATAAAGGGAGGTGATGTACTACGATAAAATTGAACCCTGGCCCACAATAGGAGCTTGTCATAGTAACATTGAAAGTGAAATTACAGCAGCTGTCGTACAATTTGACTTTGAGTGTTACTACGACAAGCTCCTATTGTAGGCCAGAAGCCCTACCGCAGATCACGAACCAAGTGTTGCCTCTCTCTCGCACTCGTGAATTCGTAGATAAGTGTGACAGGGAGGCAACACTGATAGTAGTATGGGCGGTTTTCGGCCAGATAAATTTAGTTTTCGGCCACCGGCCACCCAACGCTTCATACTTTTACTATGAAAAAGGTCGAAAACGGAAGTGGCCTGTGATCCGCTAAACTAACCTATCAAGCCTTAGTTTGGTGTGTGAGGCACGAAATGTTTCGACTTCATATCAAGTCATTGGCGGCGAAAGAGTTGGACTCTGCTATTATTTCAATTAGCATATTTTATGTGCATATGTAGATTGTAGGCGTAAAACCGTATTTGCGGCCTTTGCGTCTTTAAGTCTCGAAATGAGCGTTTTTCACAACACTTACTCAAAAGGTTAAGCAATGACATGTAAACTTAAAATATATTATTATGTAGAATGTTTAGACCAGAAACGATATCTCCACCAAGTTAAATTTAGTCTCTTTCCAAAGATGTGAAATGTTGATCACAGGATACTGTTCAAAGCAAAATAGTAGTGCGGTGTAGGTTATTACTGTTATTAGGTATACTTATTATTTATGTATGCAAATGAAACTGACAATTTTATCAATTTGTTATCTATATAATAATCTGTACCATTTACAAACCCATATATGCCAAAACATTAAAATCTTGTCTCCGAAACTATACAATTAAACATCGTCAGTACAATGACTTAGACTCGCTAGATAAAATAAATTAGAAAAAAAACAATTACTCGTAACTGCGGCATCGATCTCTTTCGCTTGATATATAAAAGGAAAAGATGCCAGCATGATTAGAAATTTATGAAAATGTTTAATATGTACTAGAATAGGAACAGTTGCCTTCTCAATTATATGGTTAATACGTATAAAATTATGATATTCGCTTCTAATTTATATAGATCTTTCGATATTTAATGTTATTCGTAATCCATATAGCCTGAAGCAATATATGGTAAATCATCTAACAATATCTGGACACATATTAAAAAATACTCTGTTAACATTCTAAACAATCATTTACGTATGTACAAAGTTTTTATTATTGGCCACCCTTTAATAATTGGCCAAGATGTACTTAAACCAATTTTGTTTTATTTTTCGCATGAAAATTCGGCCCTTCATCTTTAATATAAGGTGGCCAATTATTGAACTATGGCCAGTAATTGGCGATTTATGCTACCACTCCTACATAGTTCTGTGGTTGGCGAGTGTTTCCTTAGTCGAACAACTGCCTTATTTATACAGGGTGACATCATTGTTGTGATACAAGATAATAGAATAATTATTTTGAACAACGTCTACTATGCTTAACTGTGTGAAAACAAGAAACAAACGATTCTTCTATACATTTTGGTCACCCTAAGTATCTTTGACCTTTTCCATGTGACAGGTTTTTATTTTGCAACCTTTATTTGCCCCGTAGTAAAAGTTGTTCAAAATTAATATATGTTTCATGACTTTGTATCACCTTTTTAGAGACAACTTGTATTAATTAGGTACATTGCTAACAAAAATGTATTACGTTTGACAATAAAGCTTCGTATTCACGACCGATCTTTAATTTTTTCCGCCATCTTGCGTTGCGCCTCCCGCGCAGCTGTATCGTCGCATACAATGCATCTAAAATACAAATTAAATAATATTTTATTCGGTTACCGCGAGGATTACACATGAAATAAAACTATGAAAACGGATAAACTCGCGTATATTAACTAATTTTAACTTCATTCCGACGTTTCGAATACTATACAGGCGAGTTTAAATTTATCTGTTTTCATAGTTTTATTTCATACAAATTAAAATTAAAAAAAAAAACAAATTCAACCGATTACTCCATGATCCCATCATCACGGATTCTTTTGAAGGGTATTTCTCAGAGCGCCCTGAGAAATGCCCTGAAGTCGTTTAAAAAAATAATTATCGAAATCTGTTGGCGTGATATGGAGTTATTCGTCCATTTGTCGTACAAATGCTTAATGTTTTATGACTTTTATGGTTTTCTCATGGATACCATTGTCAGAACTGGACCAAGTTAAAATTCGACGAATCGGTGAGAAACAGCTTTAAAACATAAAAATAATCATCAAAATCATCACCCAGTCGGAAGTTTTGAGGTAACAAACGTAAAAAATTTTTTAAAAGACAGTCTAATTCAGAACTTCCTTCTTTTTTGAAGTCTGCTGATAACATGAACATATTTTTACAGTCGCCATCAGAGATCATGGTAACACACTGCATATAGTGCATATGTATACCAAACTTCAAATTTGTAGTACTAACGGCCAATGAGCTATGCTGCGGGCGCGGACAGTCGGACATGGCGAAACTATAAGGGTTCCTAATTTACTACGGCTATGCTATTCTCTTATTCAAACATTCGACGCTGCGTTCATCAACGAGCTCGACGACGAGACAGCCTTCACTTCGACGTCGAGCGCAGCGCTGCGAAGAACGGTATTCACTAACGTAGAACAACTCGTCGAACTGTAGGCGGTAACTCTCGACTGCGCTGCAGTGTTATTCACTATGGAACCCGCCTTGCTGTCAAGTCAACGCTGTGTCAGCGCTGCGGCAGCGTCGAGCCTAAAAATGGTATTCGCTAATGTACCTACTTTAAACGACACTAGTGCTCGGCGACGAATGCGGCGTGAGCTGGAACTACACTGCGTCGAGAATTTGACATTTAATGTACGAACTTCGTATTCTCTAACGAAAAACAGCGACGAACTCGCCCACAACACAACCTCGCTCACGGCCTCGATTCCTAATGTCAAATAAAACAGCTAGGATTTTAGACAAGGCTGTCTCGACGTCGAGCTCGTTGACGAACGCAGCGCCGAATGTGTGAATAAGAGAATAGCATAGCTGATAGCAAGGCGGTTTCCTTAGTGAATAACACTGCAGAATAATAAAAAGCGCTTACTTAGGAGTCCTTTCAAGCCAGAACTGTCTGGTAGGGTGGCAGTAGGCGCGCAGTTGGCGGTTATCCCACGACACTGAGTCCATTCGCCACTCGGGAGACACGTATTGCGCGTTCAATTTTGGTAGGATTATCTGAAATATAAACGCCATCAATGTGTAACAAAAACAATAGGGTAATTTCCTATTGTCTGCGATTATATATAACATGGACGTCTAACGCCAGCTCAAAAATGCCCCCTTAATGGATGGGCAGGACATAGGGCTTTTCAAATTTCGGCGCAACATCTTTGACAAATGTTTATAGAATATCGCCAATCAAAAATTTGATGAACCAATCCCAACTATTTTTGAATGGCGGTTTAAGTTTTTACTTATAGGATGACATTCAAATTCATTGCCGTGATGCTTTGAACAGGGGGTGACACTTGTCAACTAAAATCCAGGACCGTTTTTGAAAGGCAATTTAGTATGGCGTGCGGCTTCCATGTTTTTTTTTTGTTCGTAGCCTATTGTACATCTTTTAGCCAAGTTATAAAATATTACAAAACCCAACATCGCTTTGTCAGCATTTCTAAATATCCTTACAAAATGACGTTTCGTAAGAGATATTCTGTCGAATGTCGTAGGTATAAGTTGGTTGGTACAATAAAATGAACAAATTGAATGTTCGTACCTTACTACCTATTGGGTAGGTACCTAAGTGTCAAGCTCTGAGCGGCGCGGCAGCGGCGCGTCGAGCTTCCAAGGCACAGAATTACATTTGGATAGAAGAAACAAGTTCATTCATTTGTATGGCGGCCGAGCGTGTCAGATTTTGTACTGAAGTTACTTGCCTATGATTTTAAATATGTCTCAGGCAAGAGCCAAGAGAGTATTCATATTTTTTTGTGTTGTTGCAATTAATATTACTTAAGGAGGCATTATTAATGTTTTTGTTCACTTCAACTTACAAAATTTGACGCCCGAAAGCTGCAAGCTGCGATTAAAGACGGACAACTCAGTGGATTTCACTGAGTTCATTTGACACGCTAAGTAGCTACGTTTGCTTGATCTAGTTCCAAGGGATTTGAACAGCGTGCACTAAGGCCAAGCCCATACGTTTGCATTTGTTTAACATGGACGCCCTGCCGGACGGACGGCTCGGGAGTCTACTCAGGCCTTAGACTAACATGTTGTACGTACCGGATTGGCAGGCGCTGGTAGACCCGGGAAAGGAGCCCGCACGGTCTTATACTTAGTCAGGGCTACGCCCTCTTCGGTCGCAATGCGTACCGTGCTCTTGTAAGTATCGTTGATAAGCAAGTCACGGACCCTGCAATGAATGCAAATATCAGTAATCTGATGTATTATACACGGTGGAATTTAATCGGTGAACAGGAACCCATTTTTCTAATTCAGTAATCAATGGCGGTCACGTTTATGTAGTACTTAAGTGGAACCAAGTTTTTTTTTAGCATATTTTTTTTTATGTTGAAATTAAAATTTATTGTCACCCTATCAACCCTTCAAACTATCAGCCATAGAAACTTAAAACATAAATGAGCAATAACCACTCACATGCTTTAATTTTTGCGATAGACTCTATTCCTATGTAAAATAAGAGCGATGCATGGCTGATAGTTTGAAAAGAGGTATTAAACTTTTCAGACTAAACCATTAGTAGGGTGACAATAAATTTTAATTAAAGTTTAATTTCAACATAAAAATTTGTTACTAAAAAAAAAACTTGGTTCCACTTAAGTACTACATAAACGTGACCGCAATCGATTACTGAATTAGAAAAATGGGTTCCTGTTCGCCGATTAAATTCCACCGTGTATATCGGTCGATGAGTTTTTTATCGAGTCCAATCAAAAATCCGTAGCTGACACATTAAGTGACAGACGAAACTGAGAAAGAATTGGGCAGGTAGGAAACACGCCGCCTACTACTTAACTATTACAGCACAGAATGGGATTGAAAAGTACCGATTTATAGCGACACGCTAATATATGTGCATATTGGATCGAATATGCCTAAGCACATCTTGTGTTTGGCATCAACACGCGGCCTTCTCTCCCCTACCATTGTAGTCAAATTTCTATTGAATATATTTAATTTAAAAAGGACGGGTAGCCACGCTGCCCCTCTGGTGTCGATTCTGGAAGTGTACACACGGCACAAGAATTACTTTGTGACGATTAATGCCGAGAGGGTATGAGCGGTAGAAGACCTTTTCGTAGTCCTTTTCGAGTCATACACGTGGTAAGTCTTGTGTTGTTTAGTCCACTGTTCTGTGTCCCGAATAAATAACCATATAAACAAGTGGCGGCGGTACCCTTTTGCTAAGTTTGTTAAACAGTAAACAAAGTTACGTTACTCTTTGTTGTCGATATCGTCCATACTGACGGAGGGGGTCATCACAAGACGTGGGCGAGTCCTTTGGGCCTCCTCGCGCCCTAGGTCTTCAGGCTTTAACTGCAAATCGGAATCCTTCATTAGGTATTTTGTTTTTTTTTTTTTACTAAACTACCCTACCCTCATATCATCATCATCTCAGCCATAAGACGTCCACTGCTGAACATAGGCCTCCCCTCTGGACCTCCACATGTATAGGTTAGATGCGAATGCGACCTGCATCCAGCGTGTCCCGGCGACCTTCATAAGGTCGTCTGTCCATCTTGTGGGTGGACGTCCTGCGCTGCGTTTGCCTAGCCGTGGTCTCCACTCGAGCACTTTTCGACCATCTGCTCTGCGTGCAATGTGGTCTGCCCATTGCCACTTCAGCTTGCTAATCCGGAGGGTTATGTTATGTCAGTAACTTTAGTTCGCCTATGGATCTCCTCATTTCTGATTCAATCACGCAGAGAAACTCCGAGCATAGCCCTCTTCATAGCTCCACAGCACCATCATATAATTATTCTTAGTGTATAGCCAATTGGCCAGAGTGACCTATTTCCCATTTACGTGATCGAGTGCACACATTTTGAAGTACTAAGTTCAGTAGAGACTTTATTTATTACCTTAGAGTAGAGAGTTTATTATGACTGAAAAAATTGTGTTTCGTTGCTCAATGTGGCTATATTGGATCATAAACTTTTAGGTATCTCTGGTATCTAGGTATAAACCATGGATATAGAATATGGATATGGATTTGACAACGTAATAATAATAGCAAGAACGAAAGGGATGGTCTTATGAAACTTTTTACTAGTGGAAGTGAAAAGGAACGATAATCGTCCGTCCTTATCACTGTGCCACTATTTTTTGTGTGTGTGTGTGTGTTAGATGCTAAGTCTAAGTGCCACACACACAAGTACCTATCTTCTTAGTCATGGATATAGAATATGGATATGGATTTGACAACGTAATAATAATAGCAAGAACGAAAGGGATGGTCTTATGAAACTTTTTACTATTGGAACTGAAAAGGAACGATAATAGTCCGTCCTTATCACTGTGCCACTATTTTTTGTGTGTGTGGCACTTAATGCTAAGGCTAAGTGCCAGACAAATGCGTTGAATACGTCACTATACGTAGTATCTTCTTAGTAATCTGTGACTATGTCTATCTCTCTTAGTGGCACACTATGTGCGGCCCCTCGTTCTTAGTAGTCTGTGACTATGTCTATTCCTCTTAGAGGCACACTATGTGCGGCCCCTCGGTATAAACTTATAATACCGGAAAACCACCAAACTATAGTCCACCTATACCTATACCTATTGGACTATTGGGTGATTTTAGGGTATTCTATTAAACGTATTTAGGTAGGTATACATACTACTGAAAGATTTATACTTACGAAAGTCTTCTGTACAACTCTTGGATTAGTCCTGACGACTTCTTTAGGCCTAATAAAGAGATCAAACGGGATAGGCTCTCGTTCAGTCAGCGTGTGGGTATCTTTTATGCCTCTGAACGGGGATCTAGCCTTAGGTGTTTTTTCTTTGAAAACAGTCTTTATCGGAGGTACGATTTCGTGTCCTTGGTAGTCAGTTCTTTGGACGGTCCCGTAGTTGAAAAGCATGGATTCGTAGCGTCGCATTTGAATGTCGCCCGGCATTTTTGTGATTTAATCGAAATATTAGCAATGGCGTGGTGAATGGAGCACGAAGGCGTTAAATGTCAATGTCTTGTGACAAAGTGACATAACGGAAAAGTTTGCTACCTATTAATGATATCCTATACATAGGTACGTTTGGTACGTGGTTGGTAGGAAGGTAAATACCAAGGCAAAAGTATATCAGAAATAAAATTTGTGATACTATTATGCCCTCATTATGCCCCTAAGGGTTAAATATACAAGTGCTGTATAACATGTCATATACCAAAGAAAAAAATACCGAAGTTTACTAACGTCGGAGGTGGGATTAGAACCCATGTTTAATTTAATTTGTGAAATAGAATGAAATAAATCAAATCACTGTTTTATTAAATCATTGTATGTAATATTCATAATAATTAATAAGCAATATCAGTCTTTCTTCTTCAAAGAATTATAAGCAAGTCTTCGTATTCAGTCTGCATCGGTTCATATTCCCCATAAAGTTCCTTCTGTAAAAAAAAAACATTTATTACCAAAGTTATGTCAATGCAGGGTCCCGTTTTATAAAGTTACAAGTTACAATTTTACAGGCGTTTACTGGCAACACTTGCCCCGTTTTTTACAATTTGCGTTTTATAAAAGTACTATGTTACAATTTTACAAGTTACAGGTACAAGTGCCTGTAGCTCAGCCATAGACAAAAATACAGGAGTTTAATAGCTTTAAACTCGTAATCGAACAAGTGTTTTATAAAAATATTGTAAATAACAAGTGTAGGTGTGGTAGACTTGTAACAAAAACTGACGTACGTCTTGAGTCCTGTAACCGCAACTACAAGTGCAATTTTCCCAGTTATTTCGTGTGCTACAGACGTTTGCTCGTAATACTGTTGAAATTATTCGCTTTCTGAGAGATTCTTCATAGTTTTGGCCAACTACCACGAACTCCGAAAACCGCAAACGACTTTCTAACTTTGTCTTTGTCACTTCTAACAAGGCGATATTAGAGTGAAAGAGAAAAATAATCAAAATTTGCGGATTTCCGAGTTTGCGGTAGGGCCGCTGACTATGACTACACTTTTTTACTTATGTCTGGAGCATAAGGTCTAAAGTTGTATACATTATTATATTTATTCCCTTGACTGTATCCCGATAGCGTTGACCGAGACTGTTTCAGCCCCTAATAAATTTGGACTTTCGGAGTCGGACACCGTACGACTTCAAAGAGCAAATGAACTCCACACAAATTTAGAACATCTCTCTCATCGTTTTATTTTCGCTAATTTCGAGGATTTGTCTCTGTCACTTTAATGAAGCCTTCGTTGGAGTTACGGCGAAAAATCTTCGAAATTTACAAATTTTGAATTTCGCGGTAGAAGGGCTGATTTTCTATCAAAATAAACATATATAATCTGTGGATACGATTATTTATGTCAGTTTTTATTTTTAATTAGTGATGTCCGTCACGCCTGTAGAAGTGTAGATGTTACTTGTAATCGAGATTTACCATGGTTCATTACAATTGTAAATTTTTGTGTGTATTTATAAAACACCTGTAACAGTTCATAGTGCATTACAGGTTCCTGTAACCTGTACACTTGTAACCTGTATCTTGTAACTTTATAAAACGGGACCCTGGTAGTGCATTCCACAAGAATGTCGAGTACGTGACGTCGTTCTTCGCTTACATCTAAGAAAGTTACGAATACAATTTTTGGTGTATCTTAATTTTATAACGGGATATTTGTATTTATACAGAATTCTCGCACTTTCCATATTTCGAAGGCAGCTGTCATAGCCGTCACGTTTCCGCCAAAGTAGACTTTCGTGGAATGCACCTCGTACTTAATTTGACCATTTGACTGTGAATGTCGGCTGTATATCAGTGCAGACTTAAGCTAGGCGTCCACTAGTCGGTATCCTACGCATCTGACGCATCGCACGATTCGCACGCAACGGATTTTAGGTTGCTTTGTATAGAAACTCATATAAGTGCGTCCACCTGTCCGCATCGTACGCATCGCACATCAGCAATGCCGACACCGTTGCTCCGAGAGGCAACTTTTGCGATGCGTGCCGATGACTCATACGGAATGTCGATCAGTGGATGCACTCCGCTCTTATTTGCATTTGGAGTTTATCGTGTCAAGCATCTGTGAGTGAATTACCACCAACATTCGTTAGGTTTTGCAGCAATAACAAGCAAGCCACAACAACAAATTCTTCATCGCTTTCCTACACAGAAGCCTACCAGTTGTGCCGGCTCGACGAGTATGGTGTCACTGAGATCGAGTTGCAGGCGCACGCAGCGCGGCTATGTGTGGCTGCTCCCGTGTTTCCGCTACTGCAGCTGTGGCCGGGTCGCATCCCACAAGGGTGGGACGGTCGTTGCACCGTCATTTGGGGACGGTGTTGAGAGGCTGTTGAAGGAAGATTTGCCATGGGCATGGAGAGAGAAAATGATTTTGGTGATGATGATGCGGTAAAGACAAGTTAAGGCAAGGCAAAGTCCGATCTGAGAGAGATCTGAAAGGGAAGACAGATGGAGAGAGAGGGAGGCTGGTGCTCGATGCTCGATGTGCGGCTGTCGGCGCGTCGCTAGAGGCAGTGCTGGCTCGTCGTTGAGTCTGCTGCTAAGGAAGAGAGAAAATGGTGACCCAGCGGGGGCACCCGGGCAGGGCCCCGCTGGGTCGAGAGAGAGAGCTGCTGGTGTCAGCCGTCTGGCGGCTGGTGGAGCAACGCTCGGGGATGATCCAGAGTGTTGTAGTCAGGTGGCCTGACATAGTGGGGCGCATTGCCCTGGAGATGCTCGTGGATCGAGTTGTCCGCACGGTCATACATGTAAGGTCCGACTGAGACCCATATTTTAGGCTCGGCCGAGACCGAGACCGAGAATAAATTTGATTCTCGGCCGAGACCGAGACCGAGACTTTGTAGAAATGATAAAAAACGTAAAAATTACATGAAAAATCCCTAGCAAATACCTATAGTAAGTCCAACGTCAAACTAAATACCTACAGCAATTTTTTTCGGATATTTTCTTTTTTTGATGTAGGTACCAGCATCTAACGGGCCAGCAAGGCGGTGGCAACTAACAGGTTACTGATTGTCTCCTGTTCGTTGCCGCCGCGATTTGGGCTCTACTTTTCACTTACGATCAGGTGGAGTGGAGCCACTTTGTTGTGCCAACGTTATTTTTATTGGGTCGGCAACGCGCATGTGACACCCTGAGGTTGCAGGCGCCCATAGGCTACGGTGACTGCTTTCCATCAGGTGGGCCGTATGCTTGTTTGCTACCGACATGGTATAAAAAAAAAAAAAGGTACCCCACAAACCGGTATTCGAATTTTAGGTATTTTTATCGATAGTATGATAGGGGTTGCTAGTTGCTAACTCTAAATTATTCCTTCCGTTCATTTCAAAGTGAAATCGAAGTCAGTTCATGTCAATATGAGACCATTAAAATCGCAGTAAGTTCGCGAGATGGCGTCAAGCTCGCCAATAGGGATGATGACTGTAGTTAAAATAAATTATTTAACATTATGCACGACATAATACACGAAGAAATTATCACTAAGATGTAGATTGAAGTAATTTTTGTACAGAACTTCTATTTAATAAATTGAAAAGAACTTAAAAGAGTAGGTCATTTGGCAGTACTCAAACGTGACGTCACTTTTGAGTATTTCATATAAAATTCCATAGTGGTGAATTCTGGTGATCGTTTTGACAGTTCGAAAAAAGATGCTGATTTGACTTGCCAGTCATCGTCCCTATTACAGCTCATTACGAATCTCGGCCGAGAGTCCCGGCCATTTTTGGCCGAGAATGCCGAGACCGAGATCTCGCTCGGACCGTACATACATGACCCGTGCGCTCTCGACAAGAAGCCTACCAGTTGTGCCGGCTCGACGAGTATGGTGTCGCTGAGATCGAGTCGCAGGCGCACGCCGCGCCGCGCTGCGCTGCGCGCCGCTGCCGCGCGCGCCGGCAGCCCGGGCGTTAAATCCGCCGCACTCACTACCAGGGACTTTAACATGTCGGGTTTTTAAAATGTCATTCAGTTTCGGTCAAAAATAGTAGATTGTACAGTAAGACGAGGATAAAAATGGCCATGTTGTACACTCTGCTTTTCACTTCGTTTGCGAGGAAAGTAAAATACATTTTCACTGCAATTTACACAACGGAGTTGTCATAAAGCGAAACAAGAAAAATATATAACCAATACCCGCCAACTCATTTTTTATTTTATTTTTTAATTTTCAACCTGTGGTCAGTTTCAGTTGCTCGGTTTTTTGCCAAGTCAAACATTTCGGAGCATTTTTGAACGATAATCGATATCTTTTTAGTGTGATTTACTAAATTTAATGACAGAAAATACATAATTCTAATATTGTACTTAATACAAATAAAATAATATAACAAGTTTTGTCAGCTATGGGATCATCCATTAATTACGTCACACCAATTTTATGATTTTTTGACCCCTCCCTCCCCCCTTGTCACAATTCGTCACAATTAACTACACCCCCCCCCCCTTAGTGTGACGTCACATGTAGATTTTTAGTTTAAGAAGGTAAAAATTACCACATCACTTTTTAAGTAACTTTTTATTGGGATTGCTTAACCTGGCGGGAGTGTGGCAGGGTATCTCATTCCCTGCGTTTGACTTATGTCAATGTATTTAGAGTTTATTTTTGTTTAACTTTTTTTCACCACACTCTCGCCGAGTTAAAATGATTCGTAAAATTCACGTAGAGAAAATTTACCTGTTCGTCCTCCGCTCAAGGGTTTTGGATTTTCAATTCTTTTATGTTCATGTATTCATGTATGTGAGGATTGTGACGTCACAAACATAGAACTCCTCCCTCCCCCCTGTCACGATATGTCACATTTTGTGGACCCCCTCCCTCCCCCTTGAGGTGTGACGTAATTAATGGATGATCCCTATACTATTTTATTGCTCAATAAAATTGTGCAATGTTTTAACTGTTTGGCTGTTGGGACCGGTTACCTTAACCTTAGAAAAAAAAATTACTTTTATGCTCTAGAACATAAAACGCGATTTTATGTCGTCTACGCACGACATAAAGGTGCACTTTTTGAGCATGAGAAGTGAAAAATCATTTTTGATACCGGCTTTTATCATTGCACTTTATATCTAGTATTTACAAGTAGAAAAATAAGCCATATAATAACCTATATTTTCTTACTTTTAAAAATTCCATCAGATAGAAATAGATTCTATTTTACCTACATCTACTCGAACTACTCAAAAGAAAATAAGAGGCATATCGCGACTAAGACTTAATAAAAATGTTAGAAGCGCATTTAAAGACATAAGCTTTAGCCTATTTTTAGTCTTAAGACAGTGCTACGCCCTTGCAGGGTGACCATGTAATTGTACAGTAATAATATTATATGTAACAGCTTTGTAACCATGGTGAATGCATTAAATAAATTGAAATAAATTGAAATTAAATAAATAGGTACATAAAGTTTACATTTTTTTTCGTTGATTTTAAACTGTAAAAATTTATGGAATTTTTACTGTCAATAAATTGAATACATAAACTAAGTACTTTACGAACAGTAAAAAACTCAGCAACCTTTATTTTATTTTGAGTAGTATAATAGTTATTTATTATACAAGGGGGCAAAGTTGTTGTTTAACTGTCGTGCCAATATTGAGACCTGAGCTAGCGAAAGATTCCAAAATTGAGCCACGAGCGTAGCGAGTGGTTCAAAAACTGGAATCTTGAGCATTGCGAAGGTCTCAAGGCACGAGAGTTGAACAAACTTTGCCGCCAAGTGTAATACAACTTTTTTCCCCTCACTATCGCGAGGAAATATTATTACAAATCTCATCCAAATGTAAATTAACTTAAAGAAACTATTGAAAACTCAATGTCGAAACGTATCGTAGAATAGAGTTACTTATGGAATTTAAATATTGCCAATGGCTTACAAAGTCACATGAGAAACGACCAATTTAACATGTGAGCTCCGATTGCGCATGTTTACTACGGTCATACAGATCCACTTATACTAGGCAGTAGGGGGCTATAGGAATTAGAGAAATGTCAAATTACTTTATTCACAAGTGTGTAAAAAGCGTTTTTACCCGCTCGTATTAAAGGATAAACGAGCGCTTTACGAGCTAGTGAGGGGAAAAATTAATTTACGATTACATTATATCGATCGAGTGCAAATTCGTACTAGGTAATTCATCAATATAATTTCAAATGATTTAAGTAGTAATAAATAAAATAAAAGTTTAAACAGAGACCATATTGGATGAAATATGAAATAAGATGTTTCTTAGATAAACTTAACCGATTAAGGGCTGATTATTCAATCACCAAATAAAAATCAAGTCAATCACCATCCTTTTCTACAATCATCAGTGAAAAAATGACAGGGCTAGCATTTATTTGACACATACTGTTAACTGGGGATTGAAAAATCAGTTCTAAGGCTGCGTTTTACCAAACTTTTATTCGAAGTATAACGTTTATCTACTCTCTGATACTAGTGTCAAATTACTATGGAATTTTGACATTACTCTCGGAGAGTAGGTACCTAAGCGTTATATTTCGAATAAAAGTTTGGTCAAATCCGCCCTAAGAAGTTCTTCATGTAATAGTACCTATAGCGAATTTAGACATATTTTTATTAGTATGTAGCAGCACTGACCGTGAGTTCAGGGCAGGAACCAATGATGGCCACCAATTCATCATCATCCATACAATGGTATTTGTCCAGGGTAAGAGATTGCAGCCGCCCCCCATAGCGGCTGAACGCGTCAGCCACGGACGACATGCCTGCCAAAAGTGACAAATAACTCCCTTGTAATGTCTTCTAAGCCGTGAAGTCTTCGAAGCTGTGTGGTGACGGCAGAAAGGAAAGAATATATTTGTCACCACCCCAACTCCTCCTGCGGGTGTCGTAAGAGACGACTTAGGGATTGAAGTGTCACTGACCATATTTGATTAAAGTTTGATGATGGGCAGCAGCGTCATCATAATGGACACATTACTGCGATCGCCAATCCGCTTGCCCAGCGTGGCGATTATGGGCATTTACCTCCTAATGCGTCTATACGCATAGTTAATAGGAGAGGCCTACGTCCAGCAGTGGACTATCATAGGCTGATGATGATGAATGTCTTCTAAGTAAAACAAGCATTGTTTGTTCCTTTCGGTCTTATAGACATATTGATAAAGCCGAAAGGGATAATCAATACTCATCGGCTTGCTAAGTTAGAAGACGTTTATTAATTATTATTGTGTTTACTTTTTCTACGAGCCAATAAAAATAAGTAAACAAATTTAAATAATGAAATAAATACGCAGAAACGAAGTGTAGATCCTGAGGTGACCGCTCGTTGATGTCTTTTTTGCTGAGACGCAATTGGTCCGATCAAATTTATTATAATTGCCTATAGCGTTGTCTTATGAGTTCATTATAGAGTTGCGAACTCCATGTAAATGTACGAGTATAAATGACTATAATTTTGTGTATGTACGTAATCTTAATGCAAACAATAGTCGACGAGTAAAAAAAGATGTACTCACTACGGCAGTCTGAGAGGACCAAGGTCCTCAACTCCTTGCATCCGTTCAGTACTGCTTCCACTCCTTCATCCACCAAATCACAGGACAGTCGAAGATATTTCAAACTCGACAGACGGGACATTGGCTCATGATCAAAACAACTCATCCTAATATTATTGCTATCATATAAATCAAAGTGCTCTAACTTATCCATCCTATCTACCACATACTGTATTCCTTCAAATATTTCATAAGGCATATCAATTAATGCCAACTTTTTCAAATCACTGAGATGGCCAATTGCTGATTGCAAATGTTCGAAGTCGAAACAATCTAATGATTCTAAAGTAAGGGATTTTAAGTTTGACAAGTTGATAGTATTTAAAAAGTTCCCGGTCACATCAGTAGAACATAATTCTAATTCTTCTAAGGCTTGGTCCCCTATAAATTGATTGATAAAGTGGTCCGCTACCTGTAACGACAAATGAAAAAATATTAACCCTTAAATGCATGACCTTGACAAAGATTTATTCAAATTTGAATTCTGACGGGTTCTCAATGTCGAGAATAGATGATGCATATATACATCACTAATGCATTTAAGGGTTAAGTTATACATATTTGTAAGAACCCCTTTTAACATGAACTCCATGAACTCACTATTGGGTTGGCTAAAGTCACTACAAAAGGCGACATGTTTGAAAAATGTAGGTAGACATAAAGAGTTATTTGCTCAAAGAAAACTTAAGTTTTTTGTTTTAGTTACATTACATTACATTTATTATCTTTACTAGATATATACTAAATCTAAACATAATTCAATATAAAAATGCTATCAACTATGGACCTGAGAAACAGGTAATGCCGCGGCCACGACATTGGTCAAAGGCGACCGGCTTAGAGGAAAACCATACGTGCGTGAGGGAGTACCCATATCGGCATCCCGCTCCAACTCATGGATTCGCTCGCCGCTGGTCGCCTTAGACCAATGTTGTGGCCGGGCCTTAAGGTGTCTTAGGATAATTCCGAAACTAGTGTAATTCCGAAAATCACAGAAAAATCACTCCTAATTACATCGTCTCAAGTGTCACCTTTCGGAATTATCCGGTGTTTTTTTACATTCGCAATTATCCGAATACAAAAATACCGTAAGTTTAATTAAAATATTAAAAAGTATACTTACAGAACAGGATTTAACCACTAGCCCTTGTAAGCATCTGAAGTTTTTATTCAAATTGTATGGAAACTCAGTACTGATGTCATATATTTCAATTAACTGCAATAATACAATTAATTTAGTAAATATTTTTCACTTAAAGTTATTAGGAGAGTGAAGTGGTTTTTGGGTCCCTGATTTTAAAAACAATAACATTGTACCCTTGTCATAGATGGCGCCACTTAAGCAAATACAAATCACTACTAAAGTTTTGAGAAGGAAAAAATTACCCCCTTATTCATAAACGTCTCCTAACTTAGCAAAGGAACCGCTAAGTATTGTTTGTCCCTTTCGATCTTATCAATACCTATGTCTATAAGACCGAAAGGGACAAACCATACTTAGCAGCTTGATAAGATAGGACATGTTTATGACCATGATTAGTATAACTCCATACATATTTACAAATGTCCTTCACATTTTTTAACACGTTCGACGCCGGTGACACAGCGTCTATGATCAAAATATTCTGACACACGTACATGATCAAAATAACCTTCTCCATGTCATCATCATCATCATCATCAGCCTATGTTAGTCCACTGCTGGACGTAGGCCTCTCCTATTAACTATCCGTATAGACGCATTAGGAGGTAAATGCCCATAATCGCCACGCTGGGCAAGCGGATTGGCGATCGCAGTAATGTGTCCACTATGATGACGCTGCTGCCCATCATCAATCTTGTAAAATGGTCAGTGACACTTCAATCCCTTAGTCGACTTTTACGACACCCGCAGGAGGAGTTGGGGTGATGACAAATGTATTCTTACTGCCGTCACCACACGGCCCTCCATCCTCCATGTGCCTAGATAGATCAAGTACTTTACTCCTATGCCACTGGCATTGAAATACGAACATTTTTGACACACAGTTGTGTCGCCGGCATAGGAGTACAATATTTTCGGTCACACATCCGTGTCACTAGTATAGGAGTTTTTTTACGATAATTTCGATCAGCGTAATATTAGCACGTAATGCAACAGTACCGGGGGCGAACATATTAAATGGGTTCGATATTTATTATACATCATTAAGTTTACATGCCATTAGAGTTTCCAAATTGGGGCAGTTTTCATTGATTATTTTCAAAGTTTCCAAGCTGTTACAATAAGTGGCCACAACTGATACTCCTAGCTTGCTGGTCCACATCGCAAATGACTCGTAAGATTCGTCCAACAGTTTTAAAGTGCTGGCATTTGTAAGCGTCTTCTGTGGTCTGTCATATTCATTCACTACACTTATTCGGATTCCTGAAAAAAATATTAAAAGTTCATATCTGTAAACATTTTTTTGTCTTATGTAAACCAAAGAATTGTTGATCCTTCAATGGTTCTTGGATAAGCTGAGATTATTAATATTAAAAATTTAAATTATAAGTATTAAAATCAGTACTTTTGTCACAATAACTTCAAAGTTTTATTTATTTATTAAAACAAAAGTTTACATGACATTACAGTTGAACACCAATGCGTCATGAAACTAAAATTATTAAAAATAATATTAATTAGATTTAGGCAAAGTTTATAGACTAAGTTTTGGAATTAAATATTGCATTGATCTTTATAAAAAGTAGCCCTCATTCATTCATTCGTTTTTAAAACACTTAAGTACCCTTACTCATAAATGTCTGCTAACTTAACAAGCCTCTAGGTATTATTTGGCTGTGTGGTGACGGCAGTAAGAATACATTTGTCACCACCCCAACTCCTCCTGTGGGTGCCATAAGAGAATTCATTTCATTAAGTTTTTCTGAAGTGAAATGTATAATTTCTTTGAGAAAATAAAGTTCTTTAAACCTAATTTCTGTCCACTGAGTCCACTAACCCATTTAGATTGATCACCTTGTATAATCAGCAGTGCAAAGGGAATTTCACTACTTGAAAATAATACTTTTTAAAACTTTTGGCCTCACAACTTTAATTAACACATTATTAACAAACAATCTTCGACGTCTAGTCTATAAACTTTGTTTAGCCGAATGTTTTAAATTACTTTGATTTGTTCCATTAAAACTTAATCTTGCCGTACCCTGCAAATACATCAGGACCCATTCCTGCCATTTCCGGCTTATGCGCTCAGTGCGGATAAGATCCAGGACTGGCACATATTGCAGCATGGCTCGCCAGCAGTCCTCATTCAAATAATCCAGGATTGTCCATTCATTGCTGGGTTCTCCACTCGACATCTGCAAACATTCTATAACTTACACGTAAAAATACATTGAAAAGTGAAAAAGAATAAAGCATAATCATCATGTTAGTTTTCAAACTTCAAAAATGATCTCAAAGCTACAGAAACTATGAAAAATTAAATTAGGTTGTTGAAACTTGTTCTAGTGTAAATAATATTAATGATTTAAGTATGTGAAATACTGTAAATTTACGTTTATTATTTAGCTGCTGTTTTTGTACTAATTTAAATTTTGTTTGCAATCTTGATTAGTTTGTAGGGAGTTGTAATTTTACTATTTTATGTTATGATAATGGTTACGCTACGCTGCGTAATGAGACTTCTTATAAAGAACACTTATCTAATACTGATTAACATTTAGTTTCACTGTTAACTAGTGTTAATGAAGAATAATGAAATTAAAACATAGAAAAGTTAAGTGGCTCTTTCAAAATAATCAGGTAATAAAATTACATTTAGTACTCATTCATTTATTAAAATTAGAGATAAACTTACTGTAAACTTTAAAATTAAAAGTAAATATCGCCACACAACTTTACATTAACTTGACTCGATGACATTGACATTTTTGCAGGGCTGCCATCAATGAATCTTATGCTACGAGTCAAATAAAATTATTGGTACCGTAAAAAGGGGTAAATAGGAATATAGAGTAAACTAGTCTGTCAGTCCAGGATAAACAGTCCAGTTTAGAATAACACAAGGTTTCACCAGGCAACCATCGACATATGAAGAAATCTGCTGTTTTAAATTGGACTGTTTGTCCTGGGCTAACAGACCAGTTTACTCTACATTCCTATTTACCCCGTTTTACGGTATTCGAATATGTACGTACCAAAGAATATAATACTCTAAAGAGAAGAACGATAACTCCTTATTAAAATTAAGCCTCTTCGCAAAAGTTCGTTTATACTACTAGCGACACAGTCCTAGCGCAGTACTAATTTTGACAACTAGTTTAGCGCAGCTGTAGTAACTCTGTCTGTGAAGCGGATGATCCAGGTTCGAATCCCAGCAAGGGAATATTTATTTGTATTTTTCTTTAGATTTTTAATATTTATTCGAGTTTACAGTTCATTTCCACCCAAAATCCCAATCTGCATTCCCAAAAAAGTACCTATGAGAAAAATATGTCATGTAAAATGAATAAAAATAAGAAACAATGTTCTCGTCGAAAAGAACTTATGATTTGTGATTCTGAGCTGAATTGGTGGAAACAGTATGATTAACCGAAATGTATTTTCTAAGAAAATGCTCTATATGAAACTTGTTCCTGAGGTATATTTATGAATCATCTAAGAGTAGATATTTGCGCACATAAGGCCATAGAGTACTTTCATCAGATTTTATGTAAATTCAAGTAAGACAGTGAAAAAAGAATCCTTAACTGTGCTCTACTTGTGATAACATATATAATAATATTGTATGAAATGAAATGCAGCATTATGTTAAAATTACTTATTTATTTAGTGCACACCTTTTATAATGTTCTATCTTTAATACAATTCTATGTATAATTTATTAACTTATCTTATAATAATAATAAAAATGATAATATTTTCATTTGTACGCTTAGTAATGG